>CAXAKX010000355.1:0-146000 GCA_963969525.1 Ontholestes murinus
GGAGGGACGACACACAGAATAAAACTTAGAACTAGACACAAAGATAAAACTTAAAGCTAGATAAAATCGATAAAACCGCTGTCGGGTGTCAAGTGCCCGACAACAAAAACAATACAAAACGAAAACGATAAAATCACTCGACCTAGTTGGTGTAAAGGGCCAACTAGGCGAGACGGACGTTCACAGAATAAATTAACAAAGATAATAAATTAACAGAAATTGACGATACACAACAAATTAAAAAACTGCTCAGCTCAGTTAACTGGTCCTTACAGTACCCCTAAATTCTGCGTAGAAGTTCTGTCGCTTGCAGAAAAGCAACGACAGTTTCTACCGACAAAACAGAATTATCTAAATCGTACCCTACATTACCGTGGAGCTTAAGCCGTACACGTTGACGTGTGTAGGCTCTACATTCCTCTATTATATGCCTCACCGTTAGAGGGCTGTGACACGTATCGCATGTGGGTGCTTCGTCACCGGTCAGGAGATGAGAATGGGTCAAGTTAGTGTGACCCATTCTAAGGCGGGTCAGAGCGACCTCCTGTCTCCTGTTGAGTTTAATCGGTGACTTCCATGCTGTCACAGAGAGTTTTACAGCTTTAAGCTTACTCTCGAGGCTCTCCCATTCCCTTTGCCATGCTTTGTTGACTAACGCCGTAACGCCGACCTTGACATCGTCAGGCCGACACATGGCGTAGTCAACATGATCCGCAAGAGCTGCCTGACGGGCAGCTCTGTCTGCAATCTCGTTGCCTTCAATGCCGACGTGAGATGGCACCCAGACGAAGACAACATTTTTGCCACTGAGATGCAGATTGTACAGAACAGAAAGTATGTTCTGTACGAGCGGATCAATACTTTGGCTGTCGGCTATACTTTCTAGGGAAGAGAGTGAATCGGAAATTACGAGGAATGTACTACTGCTAGACATATCGCAGTAGTGGAGCGCTTTCAATATTGCGTATAGTTCGGCAGTATATATGGTGGACAGAGGATCTAGCGACCACGAGTGAGGAGTGGAGTCAACCACAAAGGCTGCTCCTACTCCAATGTCGGTCTTAGATCCATCCGTATATATGCAGCAAGAGTCTGTGTATTTATTCAAGAGTTCCATTAATTTCACCCGAAAATTGCCGGCGTCGTTTGATGCTTTTGGTCTTCAAGCAGATTGTAAAGTATGTGTGGTGCAGGTATCGCCCATGGCGGAACCTGACACACACCCACCGGCTGTATTTCGGGTAAATGGAACTCTAGACTCTTGCGGAACTCGCGCGCTCGGACACACACCGGCCTTGTAACAGACGGTCGCAAGGCATATTTGTGATATGTCTCTGCTCTGTTAAAACATTCGTAGTTAATGTGTTTCGGGTTACTACGTACAGACGCTTCGTATCGCAAAGCGAACCGAAGACGCCTGTACTTTAACGGTAGTAACCCGGCATCACAGCAGAGACTATTCACTGGTGTGGTCCTAAAAGCTCCTGTAGCGTATCTAATGCCTGCATAATGTATCGAATCTAGGACTTGTAACCACGAATTACGAGCAGCGGAATATACTGCGCACCCGTAGTCAAGCCTGGACAGAACCAGATCCTGATACAGCCGCAGCAAAACCTCTCTGCTCGCACCCCAATTAATGTTAGAAAGACACCTAATTAGATTAAGTGCCTTCTTACACCTTGTAGCAAGGTCATTAATATGGGGACGGAATGACAGAGTCCTGTCGAATATTAGTCCTAGAAAACGACAACTGTCGACACATTGAATGACAGAACCATTGATATGTAGACTAGGCTCCCTGTGTGGCTTTCTCAGACGACAAAAATGGACACATGCCATCTTTGTCTCTGAAAAACGAAAACCACACGAGCCAGCGTCTCGAACGATGTCATCAATGCTCCTCTGCAGCTCTCTACATATAGCCGGGATGGTATCTCCGGCCATGTAGATTGCTAGGTCGTCGACATACAGGCACGTATTCACAGGGGTACTAACGGAAGTTGCAATATCGTTTACCGCTATAGAGAAGAGGGTTACACTAATGGTAGAGGCCCTGCGGTATACCGTTTTCTTGTACGTGGAGGGAGGAGACAGAATCTCCTACACGTACTCGAAAACTCCGGTGCGACAAAAAGGACTGGATAAGTAAAGGCAGACGGCCTCTCAGTCCCCACCGGTGCAACTTCCTAAGAATGCCATGACGCCATGTCATATCATAGGCTTTTTCCAGATCGAAAACACCGCAACCAGGTGTTTTCTCTCCAGAAAAGCGTTTTGAATGGCATTCTCGAGACGGACCAGATGGTCAATTGTGGAATGACGTTTCCTAAATCCAGACTGGTAGGGTACGAACAGTTCTCGCGACTCGAGAATCCATACCAGTCGGCTATTGACCATTTTTTCGAAAATTTTACTCAAGCAGCAGGTCAGAGATATCGGGCGATAACTAGAAGTGAGATTCGGATCTTTTCCTGGCTTCAAAAGAGGCACAATTATTGCTTCTCTCCATAGGGACGGATATTCCCCATTTTCCCATATTCTGTTAAATAGTGCTAGGATACTAGCCTTAAATGCATATGGTAACTCTTCAACCATTTTATAGGGAATATTATCCGGTCCTGGAGAAGATTTATTGGTAGCTCTTAGTGCCTCTTCGAATTCTTTCATTGTGAAAGGACTATTATAGTCAAGATCCGAATCTGTACAGAAGTTAAGTGGACCTTCTAGCCCGCCCTTTCCTACGCAAGAATTCTTGTGAATAATTGGAAGAACTACTAGTGCTGGAGAAGTGCTTTGCCATTGCTTCGGCTACTTGAGTAGGCTCTGTAATAATATTGCCCTCGCTATATAAGCCTATAGCCGAGAGAAGGCTTTGTCCTCGGATGGCATGCACTTTTCTCCAGACTTCTACAATTGAAGTATCACTGCACATAGAGTTTACGTAGTTCTTCCATGATTCTTTTTTAGAATCTAGGATCTTTCGGCGGGCGACGGCCCGTTTTTGTTTGAAGACGATCAGGTTTTCTTGCGTAGGGTGTCTTTTGTAAGCATTGAATGCTCGTTTTTTCTCTGCAATTACTCGACTAACCTCGATATTCCACCAGGGAACCGAGGGTTTACTAGTCGAGCCAGAGCTGGATTGTACTGACCTTTCTGCTGCTTGAGTAATGCTGAGGTTTATGTTTGAAATAGTGGAATTAATATCTTCGTTAATCTGTGGGAGCGTGACGTTGTCCCTATATTGATCCCAATTTGCCAGATCTAGACGCCAGCGCCTAGGTCTGCGTTGATTCACCCTTGGTGTATTCGTTGAGAGCAGGATCGGAAAATGATCACTCCCGTATAAGTCTCCAAGGGTCTCCCATATAAGGCGCGTGGCAATAGTTGGAGATGATATTGCCAAATCTATCGCGGAAAATGTGCCATTTGAGGCATTAAAATGAGTTGGTTGTCCTGTGTTTAGTAATGTGCCTCCAGTCATATCTAATATTTCCTCCATATAGCGACCCCTTATATCGAGTCTGAAGGAGCCCCATAGGGGATTCTGGGCATTGAAGTCTCCCACCAATAAGTAAGGTGTGGGTAATTGTTGCAGTAAATGGATTATTTGATTTTTCTCCCAATTTCCATCAGGAAGGTAAAGGTTGCATATTGTAATTTTTAAAGGTGCTTTTATTACGCATGCTATGGCTTGAAGATCGGTCCTTAACGCTAACTGGGTAAATACGCATCCGTCCCTCAGAAATATTCCCACTCCCCCCTTTGTTCGCTGTACAGGAACTGCGTCCTTCCTCAACGTTGAATAGCCTCTGAGGGCAAAGGGTACTTGGGGTCTAAAGTGGGTTTCTTGAAGGCAGATGCAGAAAGGACGGTATTTATTTAGGATGATCTTCAGTTCGCCATAGTGCGATATACAACCATTACAGTTCCATTGGATGATGTTTTCCAACACTTTAAATTATGAAATAAATAGAGAACACATTACATGGATGAAGATCACAAAACATATACACATAAAATATCACATAAGGTTGACTAGATATGATCACAATAAATATAAGTTAAAAGAGAGATAAAAAGAAGTAAGTTAATAAATAATTAAAAAGACATTTTCCGGTGTTGAGAACCGGACGCCGAATTATTGTCTGACCCAGAGGTTTTAGGTTTTCTCGCCTTTCCTTTGGGCCACCCAACAGGCCTTTTTGCCTGTTGAGCTACATTTTGTTTTTCACCCTCCGACTCGGAGAGTGACTGCTGCCTTTTAACGGCAGGGTTTCTTCCCTCCTCCAAGGGACTTTTAAAATGTAATTTGGCGTCCGCAATTACGGCCGCTGGGATGTGTGTGCTCCTTTCCTTTTGGGAAAAAAGCGAGGGAGCTTCATATGATGAAGCTGCAGATGCGCTTGTCATCTGGTTATTAGTTTTGGTGATTTCGGTAATGTTCTTGCTTATGCAATCTATAGTTCCACTACGTTTGTTAATTAATTCTCCTATTGTCTTTTTTATTGTTTCTTCAACTAATTTTGCTATAAGTGGAGTAAGCTCAGAAATAACCTGCTCCGCACTCGAACGTTGCATTGTGGCCTGTGCATAGGAAGTATTTTCTCTGGGAGTTTTTATTATTGTTAACTTTTTCTTCGCTTCGAAGTAGCTGATTTTTTCCTTCGTTCTTAGTTCTTGTATTGACTTTTCCAGAATAATAGCTGGGCAATCTTTATACCTGGCAGAGTGATTATCACCACAATTCACACATTTGAAGGGTTCAGTACATTCTGTACCTTCATGGATGGGTTTTCCACATGTGCAGATGGCTGGGCTTTCACATCTCGATGATGTGTGCCCCAGTCTCTGACATCTGAAACACCTCATCACACTTGGTATATATTGTCGAACCTCCAAATGGTAAAAGGCGACATTAATCTTTTTGGGCAGAACGACGGAATTAAACGTTAATACCACAGATGGTGTATTAACGAGGTCACCATCTCGCCTTGTTTTAATCCTACGTATTTCTATTACGTTTTGTTCTTTCAAATTGTCCAGGATTTCTTCATCTGTACAATTAATTAGGTCTCTGCAATATATAACTCCTTTCGAATAGTTCAGAGACTTATGTACAGTAACGCTTACTTCATGTTCTAAGAACCTCGCAAGTTTGAGCATTTTGATCGATTGTTTGTCTGTCATGACTTCAACCATAAGCCCTTCCTTTATCTTTTTAATAGATCCTATTTTCCCAATAACTTGCTGTACAAACTTCGATATCGCGAACGGACTTATTTTATCGAAGTTAACTCCATCACTCCTCTTCACAATAAAAAAGCGGGGCAGTGGTGCCGACGCTCCCTTATTAACAGATTGGGGACTTTGCGTGTCCCCTGACGCCGCGTCATTTTTTTGAGAGGTTGACTCCTCTAAAAGTTTTTTATTAAAAGTTCCCATGCAGTTCCCACGAGATGGGAAGAACTATAGGTCGCTTACGGCAGTGCTCCCTTACCGTAAGAAGGCTATATGCAACCGGAGGTCGCCAGGTATCCGGAGGACACCGTTAGAGACCAACTGACGCGTGGCCATCCATCCCTCGGCACGGTACGATTGACACCTTGGATTACGGATTTTTAGTCGAGGTTTACTCCTCTAGATCCGGCATGTTCTGCAGAAACAGGATCACCTCAGGTAGGTTATACCAATGATGGTACGCATGCCGGTCTTGGGGGCGGAGAAGCTAGGGTGAGACACCTAACCAGGGCTAGCAAGCTAGCCCCGGCCAGGGCACCTATAAGACGCTACACGCCCCCCTGTGGACAGAACCACTCGATCCCATTATTGTTATTGTTATTGTTATTGTTATTGTTATTGTTATTGTTATTGTTATTGTTATTGTTATTGTTATTGTTATTGTTATTGTTATTGTTATTGTTATTGTTATTGTTATTGTTATTGTTATTGTTATTGTTATTGTTATTGTTATTGTTATTGTTATTGTTATTGTTATTGTTATTGTTATTGTTATTGTTATTGTTATTGTTATTGTTATTGTTATTGTTATTGTTATTGTTATTGTTATTGTTATTGTTATTGTTATTGTTATTGTTATTGTTATTGTTATTGTTATTGTTATTGTTATTGTTATTGTTATTGTTATTGTTATTGTTATTGTTATTGTTATTGTTATTGTTATTGTTATTGTTATTGTTATTGTTATTGTTATTGTTATTGTTATTGTTATTGTTATTGTTATTGTTATTGTTATTGTTATTGTTATTGTTATTGTTATTGTTATTGTTATTGTTATTGTTATTGTTATTGTTATTGTTATTGTTATTGTTATTGTTATTGTTATTGTTATTGTTATTGTTATTGTTATTGTTATTGTTATTGTTATTGTTATTGTTATTGTTATTGTTATTGTTATTGTTATTGTTATTGTTATTGTTATTGTTATTGTTATTGTTATTGTTATTGTTATTGTTATTGTTATTGTTATTGTTATTGTTATTGTTATTGTTATTGTTATTGTTATTGTTATTGTTATTGTTATTGTTATTGTTATTGTTATTGTTATTGTTATTGTTATTGTTATTGTTATTGTTATTGTTATTGTTATTGTTATTGTTATTGTTATTGTTATTGTTATTGTTATTGTTATTGTTATTGTTATTGTTATTGTTATTGTTATTGTTATTGTTATTGTTATTGTTATTGTTATTGTTATTGTTATTGTTATTGTTATTGTTATTGTTATTGTTATTGTTATTGTTATTGTTATTGTTATTGTTATTGTTATTGTTATTGTTATTGTTATTGTTATTGTTATTGTTATTGTTATTGTTATTGTTATTGTTATTGTTATTGTTATTGTTATTGTTATTGTTATTGTTATTGTTATTGTTATTGTTATTGTTATTGTTATTGTTATTGTTATTGTTATTGTTATTGTTATTGTTATTGTTATTGTTATTGTTATTGTTATTGTTATTGTTATTGTTATTGTTATTGTTATTGTTATTGTTATTGTTATTGTTATTGTTATTGTTATTGTTATTGTTATTGTTATTGTTATTGTTATTGTTATTGTTATTGTTATTGTTATTGTTATTGTTATTGTTATTGTTATTGTTATTGTTATTGTTATTGTTATTGTTATTGTTATTGTTATTGTTATTGTTATTGTTATTGTTATTGTTATTGTTATTGTTATTGTTATTGTTATTGTTATTGTTATTGTTATTGTTATTGTTATTGTTATTGTTATTGTTATTGTTATTGTTATTGTTATTGTTATTGTTATTGTTATTGTTATTGTTATTGTTATTGTTATTGTTATTGTTATTGTTATTGTTATTGTTATTGTTATTGTTATTGTTATTGTTATTGTTATTGTTATTGTTATTGTTATTGTTATTGTTATTGTTATTGTTATTGTTATTGTTATTGTTATTGTTATTGTTATTGTTATTGTTATTGTTATTGTTATTGTTATTGTTATTGTTATTGTTATTGTTATTGTTATTGTTATTGTTATTGTTATTGTTATTGTTATTGTTATTGTTATTGTTATTGTTATTGTTATTGTTATTGTTATTGTTATTGTTATTGTTATTGTTATTGTTATTGTTATTGTTATTGTTATTGTTATTGTTATTGTTATTGTTATTGTTATTGTTATTGTTATTGTTATTGTTATTGTTATTGTTATTGTTATTGTTATTGTTATTGTTATTGTTATTGTTATTGTTATTGTTATTGTTATTGTTATTGTTATTGTTATTGTTATTGTTATTGTTATTGTTATTGTTATTGTTATTGTTATTGTTATTGTTATTGTTATTGTTATTGTTATTGTTATTGTTATTGTTATTGTTATTGTTATTGTTATTGTTATTGTTATTGTTATTGTTATTGTTATTGTTATTGTTATTGTTATTGTTATTGTTATTGTTATTGTTATTGTTATTGTTATTGTTATTGTTATTGTTATTGTTATTGTTATTGTTATTGTTATTGTTATTGTTATTGTTATTGTTATTGTTATTGTTATTGTTATTGTTATTGTTATTGTTATTGTTATTGTTATTGTTATTGTTATTGTTATTGTTATTGTTATTGTTATTGTTATTGTTATTGTTATTGTTATTGTTATTGTTATTGTTATTGTTATTGTTATTGTTATTGTTATTGTTATTGTTATTGTTATTGTTATTGTTATTGTTATTGTTATTGTTATTGTTATTGTTATTGTTATTGTTATTGTTATTGTTATTGTTATTGTTATTGTTATTGTTATTGTTATTGTTATTGTTATTGTTATTGTTATTGTTATTGTTATTGTTATTGTTATTGTTATTGTTATTGTTATTGTTATTGTTATTGTTATTGTTATTGTTATTGTTATTGTTATTGTTATTGTTATTGTTATTGTTATTGTTATTGTTATTGTTATTGTTATTGTTATTGTTATTGTTATTGTTATTGTTATTGTTATTGTTATTGTTATTGTTATTGTTATTGTTATTGTTATTGTTATTGTTATTGTTATTGTTATTGTTATTGTTATTGTTATTGTTATTGTTATTGTTATTGTTATTGTTATTGTTATTGTTATTGTTATTGTTATTGTTATTGTTATTGTTATTGTTATTGTTATTGTTATTGTTATTGTTATTGTTATTGTTATTGTTATTGTTATTGTTATTGTTATTGTTATTGTTATTGTTATTGTTATTGTTATTGTTATTGTTATTGTTATTGTTATTGTTATTGTTATTGTTATTGTTATTGTTATTGTTATTGTTATTGTTATTGTTATTGTTATTGTTATTGTTATTGTTATTGTTATTGTTATTGTTATTGTTATTGTTATTGTTATTGTTATTGTTATTGTTATTGTTATTGTTATTGTTATTGTTATTGTTATTGTTATTGTTATTGTTATTGTTATTGTTATTGTTATTGTTATTGTTATTGTTATTGTTATTGTTATTGTTATTGTTATTGTTATTGTTATTGTTATTGTTATTGTTATTGTTATTGTTATTGTTATTGTTATTGTTATTGTTATTGTTATTGTTATTGTTATTGTTATTGTTATTGTTATTGTTATTGTTATTGTTATTGTTATTGTTATTGTTATTGTTATTGTTATTGTTATTGTTATTGTTATTGTTATTGTTATTGTTATTGTTATTGTTATTGTTATTGTTATTGTTATTGTTATTGTTATTGTTATTGTTATTGTTATTGTTATTGTTATTGTTATTGTTATTGTTATTGTTATTGTTATTGTTATTGTTATTGTTATTGTTATTGTTATTGTTATTGTTATTGTTATTGTTATTGTTATTGTTATTGTTATTGTTATTGTTATTGTTATTGTTATTGTTATTGTTATTGTTATTGTTATTGTTATTGTTATTGTTATTGTTATTGTTATTGTTATTGTTATTGTTATTGTTATTGTTATTGTTATTGTTATTGTTATTGTTATTGTTATTGTTATTGTTATTGTTATTGTTATTGTTATTGTTATTGTTATTGTTATTGTTATTGTTATTGTTATTGTTATTGTTATTGTTATTGTTATTGTTATTGTTATTGTTATTGTTATTGTTATTGTTATTGTTATTGTTATTGTTATTGTTATTGTTATTGTTATTGTTATTGTTATTGTTATTGTTATTGTTATTGTTATTGTTATTGTTATTGTTATTGTTATTGTTATTGTTATTGTTATTGTTATTGTTATTGTTATTGTTATTGTTATTGTTATTGTTATTGTTATTGTTATTGTTATTGTTATTGTTATTGTTATTGTTATTGTTATTGTTATTGTTATTGTTATTGTTATTGTTATTGTTATTGTTATTGTTATTGTTATTGTTATTGTTATTGTTATTGTTATTGTTATTGTTATTGTTATTGTTATTGTTATTGTTATTGTTATTGTTATTGTTATTGTTATTGTTATTGTTATTGTTATTGTTATTGTTATTGTTATTGTTATTGTTATTGTTATTGTTATTGTTATTGTTATTGTTATTGTTATTGTTATTGTTATTGTTATTGTTATTGTTATTGTTATTGTTATTGTTATTGTTATTGTTATTGTTATTGTTATTGTTATTGTTATTGTTATTGTTATTGTTATTGTTATTGTTATTGTTATTGTTATTGTTATTGTTATTGTTATTGTTATTGTTATTGTTATTGTTATTGTTATTGTTATTGTTATTGTTATTGTTATTGTTATTGTTATTGTTATTGTTATTGTTATTGTTATTGTTATTGTTATTGTTATTGTTATTGTTATTGTTATTGTTATTGTTATTGTTATTGTTATTGTTATTGTTATTGTTATTGTTATTGTTATTGTTATTGTTATTGTTATTGTTATTGTTATTGTTATTGTTATTGTTATTGTTATTGTTATTGTTATTGTTATTGTTATTGTTATTGTTATTGTTATTGTTATTGTTATTGTTATTGTTATTGTTATTGTTATTGTTATTTTATTGTTATTGTTATTGTTATTGTTATTGTTATTGTTATTGTTATTGTTATTGTTATTGTTATTGTTATTGTTATTGTTATTGTTATTGTTATTGTTATTGTTATTGTTATTGTTATTGTTATTGTTATTGTTATTGTTATTGTTATTGTTATTGTTATTGTTATTGTTATTGTTATTGTTATTGTTATTGTTATTGTTATTGTTATTGTTATTGTTATTGTTATTGTTATTGTTATTGTTATTGTTATTGTTATTGTTATTGTTATTGTTATTGTTATTGTTATTGTTATTGTTATTGTTATTGTTATTGTTATTGTTATTGTTATTGTTATTGTTATTGTTATTGTTATTGTTATTGTTATTGTTATTGTTATTGTTATTGTTATTGTTATTGTTATTGTTATTGTTATTGTTATTGTTATTGTTATTGTTATTGTTATTGTTATTGTTATTGTTATTGTTATTGTTATTGTTATTGTTATTGTTATTGTTATTGTTATTGTTATTGTTATTGTTATTGTTATTGTTATTGTTATTGTTATTGTTATTGTTATTGTTATTGTTATTGTTATTGTTATTGTTATTGTTATTGTTATTGTTATTGTTATTGTTATTGTTATTGTTATTGTTATTGTTATTGTTATT
The DNA here is from genome assembly GCA_963969525.1 of Ontholestes murinus. NCBI lineage: Eukaryota > Metazoa > Arthropoda > Insecta > Coleoptera > Staphylinidae > Ontholestes > Ontholestes murinus. The sequence goes on from CAXAKX010000355.1 coordinate 11,159, forward strand.
GTTATTGTTATTGTTATTGTTATTGTTATTGTTATTGTTATTGTTATTGTTATTGTTATTGTTATTGTTATTGTTATTGTTATTGTTATTGTTATTGTTATTGTTATTGTTATTGTTATTGTTATTGTTATTGTTATTGTTATTGTTATTGTTATTGTTATTGTTATTGTTATTGTTATTGTTATTGTTATTGTTATTGTTATTGTTATTGTTATTGTTATTGTTATTGTTATTGTTATTGTTATTGTTATTGTTATTGTTATTGTTATTGTTATTGTTATTGTTATTGTTATTGTTATTGTTATTGTTATTGTTATTGTTATTGTTATTGTTATTGTTATTGTTATTGTTATTGTTATTGTTATTGTTATTGTTATTGTTATTGTTATTGTTATTGTTATTGTTATTGTTATTGTTATTGTTATTGTTATTGTTATTGTTATTGTTATTGTTATTGTTATTGTTATTGTTATTGTTATTGTTATTGTTATTGTTATTGTTATTGTTATTGTTATTGTTATTGTTATTGTTATTGTTATTGTTATTGTTATTGTTATTGTTATTGTTATTGTTATTGTTATTGTTATTGTTATTGTTATTGTTATTGTTATTGTTATTGTTATTGTTATTGTTATTGTTATTGTTATTGTTATTGTTATTGTTATTGTTATTGTTATTGTTATTGTTATTGTTATTGTTATTGTTATTGTTATTGTTATTGTTATTGTTATTGTTATTGTTATTGTTATTGTTATTGTTATTGTTATTGTTATTGTTATTGTTATTGTTATTGTTATTGTTATTGTTATTGTTATTGTTATTGTTATTGTTATTGTTATTGTTATTGTTATTGTTATTGTTATTGTTATTGTTATTGTTATTGTTATTGTTATTGTTATTGTTATTGTTATTGTTATTGATTGTTATTGTTATTGTTATTGTTATTGTTATTGTTATTGTTATTGTTATTGTTATTGTTATTGTTATTGTTATTGTTATTGTTATTGTTATTGTTATTGTTATTGTTATTGTTATTGTTATTGTTATTGTTATTGTTATTGTTATTGTTATTGTTATTGTTATTGTTATTGTTATTGTTATTGTTATTGTTATTGTTATTGTTATTGTTATTGTTATTGTTATTGTTATTGTTATTGTTATTGTTATTGTTATTGTTATTGTTATTGTTATTGTTATTGTTATTGTTATTGTTATTGTTATTGTTATTGTTATTGTTATTGTTATTGTTATTGTTATTGTTATTGTTATTGTTATTGTTATTGTTATTGTTATTGTTATTGTTATTGTTATTGTTATTGTTATTGTTATTGTTATTGTTATTGTTATTGTTATTGTTATTGTTATTGTTATTGTTATTGTTATTGTTATTGTTATTGTTATTGTTATTGTTATTGTTATTGTTATTGTTATTGTTATTGTTATTGTTATTGTTATTGTTATTGTTATTGTTATTGTTATTGTTATTGTTATTGTTATTGTTATTGTTATTGTTATTGTTATTGTTATTGTTATTGTTATTGTTATTGTTATTGTTATTGTTATTGTTATTGTTATTACTGTTATTGTTATTGTTATTGTTATGTTTGTTTATTGTTATTGTTATGTTATTGTTATTTGTTATTGTTATTGTTGTTATTGTTATTGTTATTGTTATTGTTATTGTTATTGTTATTGTTATTGTTATTGTTATTGTTATTGTTATTGTTATTGTTATTGTTATTGTTATTGTTATTGTTATTGTTATTGTTATTGTTATTGTTAATTGTTATTGTTACTGTTTTGTTCTTGTATTGTTATTGTTTATTGTTATTGTTGTATTTGTTATTGTTATTTGTTATTGTTATTGTATTGTTATTGTTATTGTTACTGTTATTGTTATTTGTTTTGTTATTTTTTTTTTTTTTTTTTTTTTTTTTTGAGCGGCATCGACTACTATGGCCATTAGCCGCTATTCTCCCTTTTTTTTTTTTTTTTTTTTTTTTTTTTTTTTTTTTTTTTTATTTAGCTTCTCAATAATAATAATACCCGCCTAGTTGGTGTAAAAAGCCAACTAGGCGAGAGGACTAACACAGAATAAATTAACATATATAAATAAAACCGCTGTCGGGTGTAAATACCCCGACAACAGAGAGACAATACAAACAAAAATAATAAAATCACTCGACCTAGTTGGTGTAAAATGCCAACTAGACGAGACGGACATTCACAAAATAAATTAACATATAGATTAAAATAATGACTAGATACAAAAAAAAATAAAATCACTCGACCTAGGCCAGCTAGGCGAGACGGACAGAACTCATCCACCAACATGGTGGGGGGACGACACACAGATTCAAACTTAAAACTAGACACTAAAATAAAACTTAAAGCTAGATAAAATCGATAAAACCATTGTCGGGTGTAAAGTGTCCGACAACAAAAACAATACAAACGAATACGATAAAATCACTCGACCTAGTTAGTGTAAAAAGCCAACTAGGTGAGACGGACAATCACAAAATAAATTAAAATCACTCGACCTAGTTGGTGTAAAAATCCAACTAGGCGAGATGGATACAAACATCAAAGATAAAAAACAACTCCACCAAGTTGGTGTAAAAAGCCAACATGGTGGAGGAACGACACACAGAATAAAACTTAAAACTAGACACTAAAATAAAACTTAAAGCTAGATAAAATCGATAAAACCGTTGTCGGGTGTAAAGTGCCCGACAACAAAAACAATACTAGATGAAAACGATAAAATCACTCGACCTAGTTGGTGTAAAGGGCCAACTAGGCGAGACGGACGTTCACAGAATAAATTAACAGAAATAATAAATTAACAGAGATTGACGATACACAACAAATTAAAAAACTGCTCAGCTCAGTTAACTGGTCCTTACAGTACCCCTAAATTCTGCGTAGAAGTTCTGTCGCTTGCAGAAAAGCAACGACAGTTTCTACCGACAAAACAGAATTGCTCAAATCGTACGCTACATTACCACGGAGCTTCAGCCGTACACGTTGACCTGTGTAGGCTGCACATTCCTCGATTATATGCCTCACCGTTAGAGGGCTGTGACAAGTGTTGCATGTGGGTGCATCGTCACCGGTCAGGAGATGAGAATGGGTCAAGTTGGTGTGACCCATTCTAAGGCGGGTCAGAGCGACCTCCTCTCTCCTACTAAGAGCGACCGGTGACTTCCATGCTGTCACAGAGAGTTTTACAGCTTTTAGCTTACTCTCGAGGCTCTCCCATTCCCTTTGCCATGCTTTGTTGACTAACGCCGTAACGCCGACCTTGACATCGTCAGGCCGACACATGGCGTAGTCAACATGATCCGCAAGAGCTGCCTGACGGGCAGCTCTGTCTGCAATCTCGTTGCCTTCTATAAATACATGTGATGGCACCCATATGAAGGCAACAAATTTTTTCGGAGAGATGCAGATGGTACAGTGACGACAGAATATTCTGCACTAGCGGATCATTACTTAGGCGGTCAGATATACTTTGCAGGGATGAGAGTGAATCGGATAAAATGAGGAATGTTTTACTGCTAGAAAGATCGCAGTACTTGAGCGCTTGATAGATTGCATAGAGTTCGGCAGTATATACGGAGGTTAGTTGGTCGAGTGTCCAAGAGTGTGGAATTTGATCAACCGCAATGGCTGCTCCAACTCCATTCTCAGTTTTGGATCCATCCGTATATATGCAGCAAGAGTTCCCATAGCGGTTAATAATTTCGTTCAGATTTACCCGAAGAATTGTTGTCGAGGTTTCCGTTTTCGGAAACCTTAGTAGGTCTAAAACCAGGTTTGTTGTCGGAATCAACCATGGTGGTATTTCTCCGACTCCGACCTGATACACTTCGGGTAAATTGAAATTAGAACTCTTGCGGAACTCGCGCGCTCGAACACACACCGGCCTAGAGACAGACGGTCTCAAGGCATATTTACGATACGTCTCTGCTCTCCTAAATTGCGAGTAGTTAATATGCCTTGGGTTGCTACGTATAGACGCTTCGTATCGCAAAGCGAACCGAAGACGCCTATATTTCAAAGGTTGCAACCCGGCCTCACAGCAGAGACTCTTTACTGGTGTGGTTCTATAAGCTCCTGTAGCGTATCGAATGCCTGTATAATGTATAGAGTCTAGGACTTTTAACCACGATTTACGAGCAGCGGAATATACTGCGCACCCGTAATCAAGTCTGGACAGAACCAGCGCCTGATACAGCCGCAGTAAAACCTCTCTGCTCGCACCCCAATTAATGTTAGAGAGGCACCTAATTAAATTAAGTGCCTTCTTACACCTTACGGCGAGATCATCAATGTGGGGACGGAACGACAGAGACCTGTCAAATATTAGTCCTAGAAATCTATACGAGTCGACGCATTGAATAACAGAACCATTAATTTGTAGACTAGGCTCCCTGTGTGGTTTTCTCAGACGACAAAAATGAACACAAGCCATCTTTGTCTCTGAAAAGCGAAAACCACACGAGCCAGCGTCTCGGACGATGTTATCAATGCTCCTCTGTAGCTCTCTACATATAGCCGGGATGGTATCTCCGGCCATGTAGATTGCGAGGTCGTCGACATACAGGCATGTATTTACGGGGGTACTGACGGAAGTTGCAATATCGTTTACCGCTATAGAAAAGAGGGTTACGCTAATGGTAGAGCCCTGCGGTATACCGTTTTCTTGTACGTGGAGAGAGGATAGTGAATCTCCTACTCGTACGCGAAAACTCCGGTGCGACAAAAAGGACTGGATGAATAAAGGCAGACGGCCTCTCAGTCCCCACCGATGCAACTTCCTGAGAATATTATATCGCCATGTCATATCATAAGCCTTTTCCAGATCGAAGAACACGGCGACGACGTGTTTTCTCTCTAGAAAGGCGTTATGAATGGCATTCTCTAAACGGACCAGATGGTCAACACTGGAATGACGTTTCCTAAACCCGGACTGGTAGGGGACTATAAGTTCTCGCGACTCGAGAATCCACACCAGCCGGTTGTTGACCATTTTTTCTAAGACCTTACTCAAGCAGCACGTTAAAGACACTGGGCGATAACTAGACGCTAGACTCGGATCCTTTCCTGGTTTGAGAAGAGGCACTATAGTAGCTTCTCTCCATACATCCGGATATTCCCCTCTTTCCCATATCAAATTGTATAACTTTAATACACTGGCTTTACAAGCCGGTGTTAAGTTTTGGATAAACTTGTAGGGGATATTATCCGGACCAGGGGATGAGTCACTACTAGAATTCAGTGCCTCTTCAAATTCTTCCATTGTAAATGGAACGTTATAGTCTGGATCCGAGTGAGTATTAAAGTCTAGTGGAGTTTCTAGTTCGCCTCTCCTACGCAAGAATTCATTTGGATAGTTGGAAGAACTACAGGTGCCGGAGAAATGCCACGCTAATGCTTCCGCAACCTGACAAGGGTCACGTACGTTGTGCGTTTCATCGCCAAGTGTGATTACTGGCGATGACCTTTGTCCGCGGATGGCCTGCACCTTTTTCCATACGTCCGTCATTGGCGTATCGTTAGACATCGTGTTGACGTAGTTCTTCCATGACTCATTTTTTGATTGCAGGATTTTACGGCGGGCGACGGCCCGCTTCTGCTTAAATTTAATGAGATTTTCTTGCGTAGGGGTTCTTTTAAAGACGTTGAATGCTCGCTTCTTCTCTGCGATAACTCGACTAACCTCTACGTTCCACCATGGAACGGAGGATTTACTAGTCGAGCCAGAGGTACGCGGTATTGACTTTTCGGCTGCTTGAGTTATGCTGAGATTTATAATACGAAGAGCGGAACCAATATCATCAAAAGTTTCAGGAAATATGATGTTCTGATGAAACTTCTCCCACTCTGCAACGTCTAGGCGCCATCGCCTAGGTCTTCGTTGCTCTACTCTCGGGACGTTGGTCGAAATTAAGATCGGGAAATGATCACTTCCATAAAGGTCACCGAGAGTTTGCCACTGTAGACGTGTGGCAAGTGTGGGTGATGATATTGTTAGATCTATTGCTGAGCATAATCCGTTAGAGGCATTAAAGTGTGTAGGTTGTCCGGTGTTTAGAAGTACTCCTCCTATGGTGTCGAGTATACCTTCGACATACCTACCCCTAATGTCCACTCTTGAAGAGCCCCATAACGGATTGTGTGCGTTAAAGTCGCCCAGCAATAGATATGGTCTTGGCAACTGCAATACTAAATCGATAATTTGATTAACCTCCCAGTTTCTATCCGGGAGGTATAGGTTGCATACGGTTACGGGAATTGGAGTTACTATAGTACATGCTATAGCTTGAAGATCAGTCCTAATAGCAAGCTCTCTGAAATTTGTCCCCTCTTTCAAAGCAATACTGACTCCACCCCTGGCACGTTGGTGTGGTATAACATCCTTTCTCAGGATGTTATATCCTCGCAGGGTAAACGTTTCTTCGGGGTGGAAGTGAGTCTCTTGGAGACAAATACAGAAAGGCTTATATTTCTGTAGGATGATCTTCAGCTCTCCGTAATGCGCTATGCAACCGTTGCAGTTCCATTGAACCATTTGTTCCAACTCTTTAGAAAATAATATAAAATGACGAAAACACTGATAGACATGAAGATCATAAATTAAGACAGACAAACAAATAAAAATTTACACTAAATAGACATTTTTCGGTTTGTCTCTGCTCCGGGATCGTGTTGACTTTTGTCGGATTCAGAACCCGACTCCGGAGGTTTAAATTTGCGGGGCCTTCCTTTCTGCCAGCCCACTGGCCTCTTTTGAATTTTCTGTTTTTCTCTCTCTGAATCGGAGAGAGAGTTTTGCCGTTTAACGGCTCCTGATCTCCCCATGTCCTGGGGAGTTTTAAATGTAGTTCCAACGTCCGATCTACCGGGCGTCGGATTAGTCTTGCTCTTCTCCGCTTGGGGGAAGAGGGTTGTAGCTTCTACTGGTGAAGCGGTTGATGCACATGGCATCTGTATTGCAGTTTTTTCTAGAACTGCTGTAGGATTATTAATTTTAGACTGTACAGGTTCACTTTTTCCTCCTAAAATATCTCCCAACGCCTTTTTGATTGATTCTCCTACCATTTTGGCAATTATTGGAGATAGTTCATAGATTAGTTGTTCTGTGCTTGTTCTTTTAGTTGTAGCATGTGCATATGACACATTCTCTACAGGTGTTTTTGGTGGGGTTAGCCTTTTCTTAGCCTCAAAGTAGCTAATCTTTTCTTTAGTTCTTAATTCTTGGACAGATCGTTCGAAAAAAATGTGGAACGCTTCACGATTTTGCGTGTCATCCTTGCGCAGGGGCCATGCTAATCTTCTCTGTATCGTTCCAATTTTAGTACATGTACCGCCGAAGCGAGTACATTATTGTTATTGTTACTGTTATTGTTATTGTTATTGTTATTGTTACTGTTTTTGTTATTGTTATTGTTATTGTTATTGTTATTGTTACTGTTATTGTTATTGTTACTGTTATTGTTATTGTTACTGTTATTGTTACTGTTATTGTTATTGTTACTGTTATTGTTATTGTTACTGTTATTGTTATTGTTATTGTTATTGTTACTGTTATTGTTATTGTGTTATTGTTATTGTTATTGTTATTGTTATTGTTATTGTTATTGTTATTGTTATTGTTATTGTTATTGTTATTGTTATTGTTATTGTTATTGTTATTGTTATTGTTATTGTTATTGTTATTGTTATTGTTATTGTTATTGTTATTGTTATTGTTATTGTTATTGTTATTGTTATTGTTATTGTTATTGTTATTGTTATTGTTATTGTTATTGTTATTGTTATTGTTATTGTTATTGTTATTGTTCTTGTTATTGTTATTGTTATTGTTATTGTTATTGTTATTGTTATTGTTATTGTTATTGTTATTGTTATTGTTATTGTTATTGTTATTGTTATTGTTATTGTTATTGTTATTGTTATTGTTATTGTTATTGTTATTGTTATTGTTATTGTTATTGTTATTGTTATTGTTATTGTTATTGTTATTGTTATTGTTATTGTTATTGTTATTGTTATTGTTATTGTTATTGTTATTGTTATTGTTATTGTTATTGTTATTGTTATTGTTATTGTTATTGTTATTGTTATTGTTATTGTTATTGTTATTGTTATTGTTATTGTTATTGTTATTGTTATTGTTATTGTTATTGTTATTGTTATTGTTATTGTTATTGTTATTGTTATTGTTATTGTTATTGTTATTGTTATTGTTATTGTTATTGTTATTGTTATTGTTATTGTTATTGTTATTGTTATTGTTATTGTTATTGTTATTGTTATTGTTATTGTTATTGTTATTGTTATTGTTATTGTTATTGTTATTGTTATTGTTATTGTTATTGTTATTGTTATTGTTATTGTTATTGTTATTGTTATTGTTATTGTTATTGTTATTGTTATTGTTATTGTTATTGTTATTGTTATTGTTATTGTTATTGTTATTGTTATTGTTATTGTTATTGTTATTGTTATTGTTATTGTTATTGTTATTGTTATTGTTATTGTTATTGTTATTGTTATTGTTATTGTTATTGTTATTGTTATTGTTATTGTTATTGTTATTGTTATTGTTATTGTTATTGTTATTGTTATTGTTATTGTTATTGTTATTGTTATTGTTATTGTTATTGTTATTGTTATTGTTATTGTTATTGTTATTGTTATTGTTATTGTTATTGTTATTGTTATTGTTATTGTTATTGTTATTGTTATTGTTATTGTTATTGTTATTGTTATTGTTATTGTTATTGTTATTGTTATTGTTATTGTTATTGTTATTGTTATTGTTATTGTTATTGTTATTGTTATTGTTATTGTTATTGTTATTGTTATTGTTATTGTTATTGTTATTGTTATTGTTATTGTTATTGTTATTGTTATTGTTATTGTTATTGTTATTGTTATTGTTATTGTTATTGTTATTGTTATTGTTATTGTTATTGTTATTGTTATTGTTATTGTTATTGTTATTGTTATTGTTATTGTTATTGTTATTGTTATTGTTATTGTTATTGTTATTGTTATTGTTATTGTTATTGTTATTGTTATTGTTATTGTTATTGTTATTGTTATTGTTATTGTTATTGTTATTGTTATTGTTATTGTTATTGTTATTGTTATTGTTATTGTTATTGTTATTGTTATTGTTATTGTTATTGTTATTGTTATTGTTATTGTTATTGTTATTGTTATTGTTATTGTTATTGTTATTGTTATTGTTATTGTTATTGTTATTGTTATTGTTATTGTTATTGTTATTGTTATTGTTATTGTTATTGTTATTGTTATTGTTATTGTTATTGTTATTGTTATTGTTATTGTTATTGTTATTGTTATTGTTATTGTTATTGTTATTGTTATTGTTATTGTTATTGTTATTGTTATTGTTATTGTTATTGTTATTGTTATTGTTATTGTTATTGTTATTGTTATTGTTATTGTTATTGTTATTGTTATTGTTATTGTTATTGTTATTGTTATTGTTATTGTTATTGTTATTGTTATTGTTATTGTTATTGTTATTGTTATTGTTATTGTTATTGTTATTGTTATTGTTATTGTTATTGTTATTGTTATTGTTATTGTTATTGTTATTGTTATTGTTATTGTTATTGTTATTGTTATTGTTATTGTTATTGTTATTGTTATTGTTATTGTTATTGTTATTGTTATTGTTATTGTTATTGTTATTGTTATTGTTATTGTTATTGTTATTGTTATTGTTATTGTTATTGTTATTGTTATTGTTATTGTTATTGTTATTGTTATTGTTATTGTTATTGTTATTGTTATTGTTATTGTTATTGTTATTGTTATTGTTATTGTTATTGTTATTGTTATTGTTATTGTTATTGTTATTGTTATTGTTATTGTTATTGTTATTGTTATGTTATTGTTATTGTTATTGTTATTGTTATTGTTATTGTTATTGTTATTGTTATTGTTATTGTTATTGTTATTGTTATTGTTATTGTTATTGTTATTGTTATTGTTATTGTTATTGTTATTGTTATTGTTATTGTTATTGTTATTGTTATTGTTATTGTTATTGTTATTGTTATTGTTATTGTTTATCGTTATTGTTATTGTTATTGTTATCGTTATTGTTATTGTTATTGTTATCGTTATTGTTATCGTTATTGTTATCGTTATTGTTATTGTTATTGTTATTGTTATTGTTATTGTTATTGTTATTGTTATTGTTATTGTTATTGTTATTGTTATTGTTATTGTTATTGTTATTGTTATTGTTATTGTTATTGTTATTGTTATTGTTATTGTTATTGTATTGTTATTGTTATTGTTATTGTTATTGTTATTGTTATTGTTATTGTTATTGTTATTGTTATTGTTATATTGTTATTGTTATTGTTATTGTTATTGTTATTGTTATTGTTATTGTTATTGTTATTGTTATTGTTATTGTTATTGTTATTGTTATGTTATTGTTATTGTTATTGTTATTGTTATTGTTATTGTTATTGTTATTGTTATTGTTATTGTTATTGTTATTGTTATTGTTATTGTTATTGTTATTGTTATTGTTATTGTTATTGTTATTGTTATTGTTATTGTTATTGTTATTGTTATTGTTATTGTTATTGTTATTGTTATTGTTATTGTTATTGTTATTGTTATTGTTATTGTTATTGTTATTGTTATTGTTATTGTTATTGTTATTTATTGTTATTGTTATTGTTATTGTTATTGTTATTGTTATTGTTATTGTTATTGTTATTGTTATTGTTATTGTTATTGTTATTGTTATTGTTATTGTTATTGTTATTGTTATTGTTATTGTTATTGTTATTGTTATTGTTATTGTTATTGTTATTGTTATTGTTATTGTTATTGTTATTGTTATTGTTATTGTTATTGTTATTGTTATTGTTATTGTTATTGTTATTGTTATTGTTATTGTTATTGTTATTGTTATTGTTATTGTTATTGTTATTGTTATTGTTATTGTTATTGTTATTGTTATTGTTATTGTTATTGTTATTGTTATTGTTATTGTTTGTTATTGTTATTGTTATTGTTATTGTTATTGTTATTGTTATTGTTATTGTTATTGTTATTGTTATTGTTATTGTTATTGTTATTGTTATTGTTATATTGTTATTGTTATTGTTATTGTTATTGTTATTGTTATTGTTATTGTTATTGTTATTGTTATTGTTATTGTTATTGTTATTGTTATTGTTATTGTTATTGTTATTGTTATTGTTATTGTTATTGTTATTGTTATTGTTATTGTTATTGTTTATTGTTATTGTTATTGTTATTGTTATTGTTATTGTTATTGTTATTGTTATTGTTATTGTTATTGTTATTGTTATTGTTATTGTTATTGTTATTGTTATTGTTATTGTTATTGTTATTGTTATTGTTATTGTTATTGTTATTGTTATTGTTATTGTTATTGTTATTGTTATTGTTATTGTTATTGTTATTGTTATTGTTATTGTTATTGTTATTGTTATTGTTATTGTTATTGTTATTGTTATTGTTATTGTTATTGTTATTGTTATTGTTATTGTTATTGTTATTGTTATTGTTATTGTTATTGTTATTGTTATTGTTATTGTTATTGTTATTGTTATTGTTATTGTTATTGTTATTGTTATTGTTATTGTTATTGTTATTGTTATTGTTATTGTTATTGTTATTGTTATTGTTATTGTTATTGTTATTGTTATTGTTATTGTTATTGTTATTGTTATTGTTATTTATTGTTATTGTTATTGTTATTGTTATTGTTATTGTTATTGTTATTGTTATTGTTATTGTTATTGTTATTGTTATTGTTATTGTTATTGTTATTGTTATTGTTATTGTTATTGTTATTGTTATTGTTATTGTTATTGTTATTGTTATTGTTATTGTTATTGTTATTGTTATTGTTATTGTTATTGTTATTGTTATTGTTATTGTTATTGTTATTGTTATTGTTATTGTTATTGTTATTGTTATTGTTATTGTTATTGTTATTGTTATTGTTATTGTTATTGTTATTGTTATTGTTATTGTTATTGTTATTGTTATTGTTATTGTTATTGTTATTGTTATTGTTATTGTTATTGTTATTGTTATTGTTATTGTTATTGTTATTGTTATTGTTATTGTTATTGTTATTGTTATTGTTATTGTTATTGTTATTGTTATTGTTATTGTTATTGTTATTGTTATTGTTATTGTTATTGTTATTGTTATTGTTATTGTTATTGTTATTGTATTGTTATTGTTATTGTTATTGTTATTGTTATTGTTATTGTTATTTGTTATTGTTATTGTTATTGTTATTGTTATTGTTATTGTTATTGTTATTGTTATTGTTATTGTTATTGTTATTGTTATTGTTATTGTTATTGTTATTGTTATTGTTATTGTTATTGTTATTGTTATTGTTATTGTTATTGTTATTGTTATTGTTATTGTTATTGTTATTGTTATTGTTATTGTTATTGTTATTGTTATTGTTATTGTTATTGTTATGTTATTGTTATTGTTATTGTTATTGTTATTGTTATTGTTATTGTTATTGTTATTGTTATTGTTATTGTTATTGTTATTGTTATTGTTATTGTTATGTTATTGTTATTGTTATTGTTATTGTTATTGTTATTGTTATTGTTATTGTTATTGTTATTGTTATTGTTATTGTTATTGTTATTGTTATTGTTATTGTTATTGTTATTGTTATTGTTATTGTTATTGTTATTGTTATTGTTATTGTTATTGTTATTGTTATTGTTATTGTTATTGTTATTGTTATTGTTATTGTTATTGTTATTGTTATTGTTATTGTTATTGTTATTGTTATTGTTATTGTTATTGTTATTGTTATTGTTATTGTTATTGTTATTGTTATTGTTATTGTTATTGTTATTGTTATTGTTATTGTTATTGTTATTGTTATTGTTTTATTGTTATTGTTATTGTTATTGTTATTGTTATTGTTATTGTTATTGTTATTGTTATTGTTATTGTTATTGTTATTGTTATTGTTATTGTTATTGTTATTGTTATTGTTATTGTTATTGTTATTGTTATTGTTATTGTTTATTGTTATTGTTATTGTTTTATTGTTATTGTTATTGTTATTGTTATTGTTATTGTTATTGTTATTGTTATTGTTATTGTTATTGTTATTGTTATTGTTATTGTTATTGTTATTGTTATTGTTATTGTTATTGTTATTGTTATTGTTATTGTATGTTATTGTTATTGTTATTGTTATTGTTATTGTTATTGTTATTGTTATTGTTATTGTTATTGTTATTGTTATTGTTATTGTTATTGTTATTGTTATTGTTATTGTTATTGTTATTGTTATTGTTATTGTTATTGTTATTGTTATTGTTATTGTTATTGTTATTGATTGTTATTGTTATTGTTATTGTTATTGTTATTGTTATTGTTATTGTTATTGTTATTGTTATTGTTATTGTTATTGTTATTGTTATTGTTATTGTTATTGTTATATTGTTATTGTTATTGTTATTGTTATTGTTATTGTTATTGTTATTGTTATTGTTATTGTTATTGTTATTGTTATTGTTATTGTTATGTTATTGTTATTGTTATTGTTATTGTTATTGTTATTGTTATTGTTATTGTTATTGTTATTGTTATTGTTATTGTTATTGTTATTGTTATTGTTATTGTTATTGTTATTGTTATTGTTATTGTTATTGTTATTGTTATTGTTATTGTTTTATTGTTATTGTTATTGTTATTGTTATTGTTATTGTTATTGTTATTGTTATTGTTATTGTTATTGTTATTGTTATTGTTATTGTTATTGTTATTGTTATTGTTATTGTTATTGTTATTGTTATTGTTATTGTTATTGTTATTGTTATTGTTATTGTTATTGTTATTGTTATTGTTATTGTTATTGTTATTGTTATTGTTATTGTTATTGTTATTGTTATTGTTATTGTTATTGTTATTGTTATGTTATTGTTATTGTTATTGTTATTGTTATTGTTATTGTTATTGTTATTGTTATTGTTATTGTTATTGTTATTGTTATTGTTATTGTTATTGTTATTGTAGTTATTGTTATTGTTATTGTTATTGTTATTGTTATTGTTATTGTTATTGTTATTGTTATTGTTATTGTTATTGTTATTGTTATTGTTATTGTTATTGTTATTGTTATTGTTATTGTTATTGTTATTGTTATTGTTATTGTTATTGTTATTGTTATTGTTATTGTTATTGTTATTGTTATTGTTATTGTTATTGTTATTGTTATTGTTATTGTTATTGTTATTGTTATTGTTATTGTTATTGTTATTGTTATTGTTATTGTTATTGTTATTTATTGTTATTGTTATTGTTATTGTTATTGTTATTGTTATTGTTATTGTTATTGTTATTGTTATTGTTATTGTTATTGTTATTTGTTATTGTTATTGTTATTGTTATTGTTATTGTTATTGTTATTGTTATTGTTATTGTTATGTTATTGTTATTGTTATTGTTATTGTTATTGTTATTGTTATTGTTATTGTTATTGTTATTGTTATTGTTATTGTTATTGTTATTGTTATTGTTATTGTTATTGTTATTGTTATTGTTATTGTTATTGTTATTGTTATTGTTATTGTTATTGTTATTGTTATTGTTATTGTTATTGTTATTGTTATTGTTATTGTTATTGTTATTGTTATTGTTATTGTTATTGTTATTGTTATTGTTATTGTTATTGTTATTGTTATTGTTATTGTTATTGTTATTGTTATTGTTATTGTTATTGTTATTGTTATTGTTATTGTTATTGTTATTGTTATTGTTATTGTTATTGTTATTGTTATTGTTATTGTTATTGTTATTGTTATTGTTATTGTTATTGTTATTGTTATTGTTATTGTTATTGTTATTGTTATTGTTATTGTTATTGTTATTGTTATTGTTATTGTTATTGTTATTGTTATTGTTATTATTGTTATTGTTATTGTTATTGTTATTGTTATTGTTATTGTTATTGTTATTGTTATTGTTATTGTTATTGTTATTGTTATTGTTATTGTTATTGTTATTGTTATTGTTATTGTTATTGTTATTGTTATTGTTATTGTTATTGTTATTGTTATTGTTATTGTTATTGTTATTGTTATTGTTATTGTTATTGTTATTGTTATTGTTATTGTTATTGTTATTGTTATTGTTATTGTTATTGTTATTGTTATTGTTATTGTTATTGTTATTGTTATTGTTATTGTTATTGTTATTGTTATTGTTATTGTTATTGTTATTGTTATTGTTATTGTTATTGTTATTGTTATTGTTATTGTTATTGTTATTGTTATTGTTATTGTTATTGTTATTGTTATTGTTATTGTTATTGTTATTGTTATTGTTATTGTTATTGTTATTGTTATTGTTATTGTTATTGTTATTGTTATTGTTATTGTTATTGTTATTGTTATTGTTATTGTTATTGTTATTGTTATTGTTATTGTTATTGTTATTGTTATTGTTATTGTTATTGTTATTGTTATTGTTATTGTTATTGTTATTGTTATTGTTATTGTTATTGTTATTGTTATTGTTATTGTTATTGTTATTGTTATTGTTATTGTTATTGTTATTGTTATTGTTATTGTTATTGTTATTGTTATTGTTATTGTTATTGTTATTGTTATTGTTATTGTTATTGTTATTGTTATTGTTATTGTTAT
Source organism: Ontholestes murinus (assembly GCA_963969525.1). Taxonomy (NCBI): domain Eukaryota; kingdom Metazoa; phylum Arthropoda; class Insecta; order Coleoptera; family Staphylinidae; genus Ontholestes; species Ontholestes murinus. The sequence goes on from CAXAKX010000355.1 coordinate 26,899, forward strand.
TGTTATTGTTATTGTTATTGTTATTGTTATTGTTATTGTTATTGTTATTGTTATTGTTATTGTTATTGTTATTGTTATTGTTATTGTTATTGTTATTGTTATTGTTATTGTTATTGTTATTGTTATTGTTATTGTTATTGTTATTGTTTTTTTTTTTTTTTTTTTTTTTTTTTTGAGCGCATCGACTGCTAGGGCCATTAGCCGCCATTCTCTCTTTTTTTTTTATTTAGCTTTTCAATAATAATAATACCCGCCTAGTTGGTGTATAAAGCCAACTAGGCGAGACGGACTGACACAGAATAAATTAACATATATAAATAAGACCGCTGTCGGGTGTAAATAGCCCGACAACAGAGGGACAATACAAACAAAAATAATAAAATCACTCGGCCTAGTTGGTGTAAAATGCCAACTAGGCGAGACGGACATTCACAAAATAAATTAACATATAAATTAAAATTATGACTAGAGACAAAAAGCTTAAAATCACTCGACCTAGACCAGCTAGGCGAGACGGACAGAATACAGACATTCAAGATAAAAACTCCACCAAGTTGGTGTAAAAGGCCAACATGGTGGAGTAACGACACACAAATTAAAACTTATAACTAGACATATAGATAAAACTTAAAACTAAATAAAAGCAATAAAACCGTTGTCGGGTGTAAAGTGCCCGAGAACAAAAACAATACAAACGAATACGATAAAAGCACTCGACCTAGTTGGTGTAAAAAACCAACTAGGTGAGACGGACAAGATACAAACATCAGTGATAAAAAAACAACTTCACCAAGTTGGTGTAAAAAGCCAACACGGTGAAGAGATGACACACAGAATAAAACTTACGAGCTAGACACTAAGATAAAACTTAAAACTAGATAAAAACGATAAAACCGTTGTCGGGTGTAAAGTGCCCGACAACAAAAACAATACAGAACGAATACGATAAAATCACTCGACCTAGTTGGTGTAAAAGGCCAACTAGGCGAGACGGACATTCACAGAATAAATTAACATAGATAATAAATTAACAAGAAAAGACGATGCACAACAAATTAAAAACTGCTCAGCACAGTAAACTGGTCCTTACAGTACCCCTAAATTCTGCGTAGAAGTTCTGTCGCTTGCAGAAAAGCAACGACAGTTTCTACCGACAAAACAGAATTGCTCAAATCGTACGCTACATTACTTCGGAGCTTCAGCCGTACACGTTGACCTGTGTAGGCTGCACATTCCTCGATTATATGCCTCACCGTTAGAGGGCTATGACACGTGTCGCATGTGGGTGCTTCGTCACCGGTCAGGAGATAAGAATGGGTCATGTTGGTATGACCCATTCGTAGGCGGGTCAGAGCGACCTCCTGTCTCCTACTTAGTGTGACCGGTGACTTCCATGCTGTCACAGGGAGTTTTACAGCTTTGAGCTTACTCTCGAGGCTCTCCCATTCCCTTTGCCACGCTTTGTTGACTAACGCCGTAACGCCGACCTTGACATCGTCAGGCCGACACATGGCGTAGTCAACATGATCCGCGAGAGCTGCCTGACGGGCAGCTCTGTCTGCAATCTCGTTGCCTTCAATGCCGACGTGTGATGGCACCCAGATGAAGACAACATTCTTGCCAGCGAGATGCAGGTTGTACAGAAGAGAGAAAATGTTTTGTACAAGCGGATCATTATTTTGGCTGTCGGCTATACTTTGTAGGGAAGAGAGTGAATCTGAAATAACGAGGAATGTACTACTGCTAGACCTTATGCAGTAGTTGAGCGCTTTCAATATTGCGAATAGTTCGGCAGTATATACGGAGGACAGAGGATCCAACGACCACGAGTGGGGAGTGGAATCAACCACAAAGGCTGCTCCAACCCCAATGTCGGTCTTAGATCCATCCGTATATATGCAGCAAGAGTCTGTGTAATTGTTAACGAGTTCCATTAGTTTCACCCGAAAAATTGCCGGCGTCGTTTCGACCTTTGGATCGTCCAGCAATCTCAAAATTATGTGTGGTGCTGGTAACGCCCATGGCGGTACCTCGCACACACCCACCGGCTGTATTTCGGGCAAATGGAACTCAAGACTCTTACGGAACTCGCGCGCTCGGACACACACCGGCCTTGTGACAGACGGTCGCAAGGCGTATTTTCGGTATGTCTCTGCTTTGCTAAAAGATTCAAAGTTTATGTGTTTCGGGTTACTACGTACAGACGCTTCATATCGCAAGGCGAACCGAAGACGTCTGTACTTTAGCGGTAGTAACCCGGCATCACAGCAGAGACTATTCCTTGGTGTGGTCCTAAAAGCTCCTGTAGCGTAACGTATACCTGCATAATGTATCGAATCTAGGACTTGTAACCACGAATTACGAGCAGCGGAATATACTGCGCACCCGTAGTCAAGCCTGGACAGAACCAGAGCCTGATACAGCCGCAGCAAGACCTCTCTGCTCGCACCCCAATTAATGTTAGAAAGGCACCTAATTAGATTAAGTGCCTTCTTACACCTTGTGGCCAGGTCATTAATGTGGGGACGGATTGACAGAGTCCTGTCGAAAATAAGTCCTAGAAATCGATAACTGTCGACACATTGAATAACAGAACCATTAATGCGTAGACTAGGCTCCCTGTGTGGCTTTCTCAGACGACAAAAATGGACACAAGCCATCTTTGTCTCTGAAAACCGAAAACCACACGAGCCAGCGTCTCGAACGATGTTATCAATGTTCCTCTGCAGCTCTCTACATATAGCCGGGATGGTATCTCCGGCCATGTAGATTGCGAGGTCGTCGACATACAGGCACGTATTCACTGGGGTACTAACGGAAGTTGCAATATCATTTACCGCAATAGAGAAAAGGGTTACGCTAATGGTAGAGCCCTGCGGTATACCGTTTTCTTGTACGTGGAGAGAGGAGACAAAATCTCCTACACGTACTCGAAAACTTCGGTGCGATAAGAAGGATTGGATGAATAAAGGCAGACGGCCTCTCAGTCCCCACCGATGCAACTTCCCAAGAATGCCATGACGCCATGTCATATCATAAGCTTTTTCTAGATCGAAAAACACCGCGACTAGGTGTTTTCTCTCTAGAAAAGCGTTTTGAATGGCATTCTCTAAACGGACCAGATGGTCAATAGTGGAATGACGTTTCCTAAATCCTGACTGGTAGGGTACGATCAGTTCTCGCGACTCGAGAATCCATACCAGTCGGCTATTGACCATTTTTTCAAGAATTTTACTCAAGCAGCAAGTCAACGAAACCGGGCGATAACTAGAAGCACGATTCGGATCTTTTCCAGTCTTGAGAAGAGGCACAATAATTGCTTCTCTCCATTGCTCCGGATATTCCCCTTTCTCCCATATCCAATTAAATAAAGACAGGATATGGGTTTTTGATTCGTGTGGCAGATTTTCTATCATTTTGTAGGGGATATTATCCGGGCCAGGAGAGGAGTCATTGCTAAACCTAAGTGCCTCCTCGAACTCAACCATTGAAAATGGATGATTGTAATTAAGATCCGAATCTGTGTTAAAGTCTAGTGGAGCTTCTAGTTCACCTTTCCTACGCAAGAATTCGGGGTTATAATTGGAAGAACTACTGGCGCTGGAGAAATGTACAGCTAATGCCTCCGCTACATCACGAGGCTCCGTGATTGTGTTGCCTCCATCACAAAGGCCTATGATGGACGGTGGCCTTTGTCCGCGGATAGCTTGTACTTTTCTCCAGACTTCCGTGACTGACGTGTCACTCTTCAATGAATTCACGTAGTTCTTCCAAGAGTCGTTTTTTGACTCTAAAATCTTGCGGCGGGCGACGGCCCGCTTTCGTTTAAAAACGATAAGATTTTCTTGCGTAGGATTTCGTTTATAGATGTTAAACGCCCGTTTCTTCTCTGCGATAACTCGACTAACCTCAACGTTCCACCACGGGACGGAGGATTTACTAGTCGAGCCAGAGGTACGTGGTATAGACTTTTCTGCTGCTTGAGTAATGCTGAGATTTATATTAGAAAGAGTGGAACTAATATCTTCTGAGTTTACGGGAAACGTGACTTCGTTCCGAAACTTTTCCCACTCTGCTAGATCCAGGCGCCAGCGCCTGGGTCTGCGTTGTATGGCCCTCGGAATATTAGTGGTCAAGATGATCGGAAAGTGATCACTTCCATGTAAATCATCGAGGGCCTGCCACTGAAGACGCGTGGCGAGAGTGGGCGAAGATATTGCTAAATCTATTGCTGAGAATGCACCGCTGAAAACGTTGAAATGCGTCGGTAGTCCGTTATTTAAGAGTATCCCTCCCGTAATATCAAGCACGTCTTCGATATACGAGCCTCTGATATCGAGACGGGAGGAACCCCATAACGGACTGTGTGCATTAAAGTCTCCCAGCAATAGATATGGTCCAGGTAATTGCCTTATCAGATCGACTATCTGGTTACGCTCCCAGTTGCCATCTGGGAGGTAAACGTTGCATATCGTGAGATTTATCGGCGCTTTGATCACACAGGCTACGGTCTGAAGATCCGTTCTTAATGGTATTTGCGTATATATACATCCTTCCCGTACTAGTATGCCTACTCCCCCCCTTGCTCTATGGCGTGGGGCTACGTCTTCCCTAAGGATGCTGTAGCCCCGTAGTGAGAACTCCTGATCAGGTCTAAAGAGGGTTTCCTGTAGGCATACACAGAAAGGATTGTATTTGCGCAGAATGATCTTCAGTTCGCCGATATGCGATATGCAACCACGGCAATTCCACTGGACTATTTGTTCCAGCTCTTTTAGAATTCTTAGAAGAAAGATAAAAACAAAGACAACAATAAGATCAATAAAATTAAAATTAAAAAATAAATATCATATGGACTTTACAAACAAATCAAAAAGACATTTTCCGGTTTTGCGAACCGGAGGCTGGATTATCATCTGACCCAGAGGCCTTAGCTTTTCTAGGCTTACCTTTGGGCCATCCAACAGGCCTTTTTGCCTGCTGGGATGTATTTTGTTTATCACTCTCCGACTCGGAGAGTGATTGCTGCCTTTTAATGGCAGGGTTTCTCCCTTCCTCCAAGGGAGTTTTGAAATAATTTTCTCCAGAACCCAAAGTTTCTGGATTGGTTGCCACCGCTACCTTGCGGATGGAGTAGGGTGTACACCCTACTGGGGCTACATGTACAGTGGTTCTCTGCTCTTCCCTAGCCTGAGGAGATTGTGTCGGGGCAGACGTTTTTGTCCCTGTATTAATATTCTCAAGCAGTTTACTGATTGATTGATTGACGGTTTCACTTACGATTTTAGAGATCATTGGCGCTAGCTGGGATATTATGTTATCCACCATTTTTGGTTGTGTGGTTGCTTGCGAATATGATACTCCTGCAGTTGGCGTTTTAGGGATTGATAACCTCTTTTTGGCTTCGAAATAGCTGAGCCTTTCCTTTGTTTTTAGCTCTTGAATGGATTGTTCAAGAACAAAGGCAGGGCAACTTTTGTATCTCGCCGAATGGTTATCACCGCAGTTAACGCACTTAAAAGGCTCTACGCATTCAGTGCCTTCATGTGCAGGTCTTCCGCATGGACACATGGCAGGGCTGTCACATCTTACCGATGTGTGCCCAAGTTTTTGGCACCTGAAGCAACGTAAAACATTCGGAATATACTGCCTTACCTCTATATTGTAAAAGGCTATATTTATATATTTTGGCAGACGGGTCGAGTTGAAGGTCAAAATGATTGATGGGGTGTTTATCAGTTGACCGTCTTTTTTCGTTTTTATCCTTCTAATTTCCGTGACATTTTTTGATTGCAGATTTTCCAGTATCTCCTCATCCGTGCAATAAATTAGATCGCGACAGTAAATTACACCTTTTGAATAATTCAAGGTTTTATGGGGGACTACGTCAACTGAATAGTCCAAAAATTGCTTCATTTTTAAAATTTTCTTTGATTGCTTATCATCAAGAGTCTCTACCATTAAACCTTCCCTAATCTTCTTAACAACACCACATTTACCTAATCTCTCATTCAAGAATTTTGATATGGCGAAAGGATTCACCTTATCAAAATTCAACTCACAACCTCTCTTAACAATAAAAAAACGTGGCAAAGGTGCCACCGTTTTTTCATTAAAATTGTGGGGACTTTGCGTGTCCCCTGACGCCGCATCATTTTTTAACGAGGTTGATTCCTCAAAAGGTTTTTTGAAAGAGGTTGCCATGCGGTTCCCACGAGAAGGGCAGAAATACAGGTCGACTGCAGCAGTGCTCCCATACTGCAGCAAGGCTAAATGCAACCGGAGTTCGCCAGGTATCCGGAGGACACCGTATGAGACCAACTGACGCGTGGCCATTCATCCCTCGGCACGGTACGATTGACACCTTGGATTACGGATTTTTAGTCGAGGTTTACTCCTCTAGATCCGGCATGTTCTGCAGAAACAGGATCACCTCAGGTAGGTTATACCAATGATGGTACGCATGCCGGTCTTGGGGGCGGAGAAGCTAATTGTTATTGTTATTGTCATTGTTATTGTTATTGTTATTGTTATTGTTATTGTTATTGTTATTGTTATTGTTATTGTTATTGTTATTGTCATTGTTATTGTTATTGTTATTGTTATTGTTATTGTTATTGTTATTGTTATTGTTATTGTTATTGTTATTGTTATTGTTATTGTTATTGTTATTGTTATTGTTATTGTTATTGTTATTGTTATTGTTATTGTTATTGTTATTGTTATTGTTATTGTTATTGTTATTGTTATTGTTATTGTTATTGTTATTGTTATTGTTATTGTTATTGTTATTGTTATTGTTATTGTTATTGTTATTGTTATTGTTATTGTTATTGTTATTGTTATTGTTATTGTTATTGTTATTGTTATTGTTATTGTTATTGTTATTGTTATTGTTATTGTTATTGTTATTGTTATTGTTATTGTTATTGTTATTGTTATTGTTATTGTTATTGTTATTGTTATTGTTATTGTTATTGTTATTGTTATTGTTATTGTTATTGTTATTGTTATTGTTATTGTTATTGTTATTGTTATTGTTATTGTTATTGTTATTGTTATTGTTATTGTTATTGTTATTGTTATTGTTATTGTTATTGTTATTGTTATTGTTATTGTTATTGTTATTGTTATTGTTATTGTTATTGTTATTGTTATTGTTATTGTTATTGTTATTGTTATTGTTATTGTTATTGTTATTGTTATTGTTATTGTTATTGTTATTGTTATTGTTATTGTTATTGTTATTGTTATTGTTATTGTTATTGTTATTGTTATTGTTATTGTTATTGTTATTGTTATTGTTATTGTTATTGTTATTGTTATTGTTATTGTTATTGTTATTGTTATTGTTATTGTTATTGTTATTGTTATTGTTATTGTTATTGTTATTGTTATTGTTATTGTTATTGTTATTGTTATTGTTATTGTTATTGTTATTGTTATTGTTATTGTTATTGTTATTGTTATTGTTATTGTTATTGTTATTGTTATTGTTATTGTTATTGTTATTGTTATTGTTATTGTTATTGTTATTGTTATTGTTATTGTTATTGTTATTGTTATTGTTATTGTTATTGTTATTGTTATTGTTATTGTTATTGTTATTGTTATTGTTATTGTTATTGTTATTGTTATTGTTATTGTTATTGTTATTGTTATTGTTATTGTTATTGTTATTGTTATTGTTATTGTTATTGTTATTGTTATTGTTATTGTTATTGTTATTGTTATTGTTATTGTTATTGTTATTGTTATTGTTATTGTTATTGTTATTGTTATTGTTATTGTTATTGTTATTGTTATTGTTATTGTTATTGTTATTGTTATTGTTATTGTTATTGTTATTGTTATTGTTATTGTTATTGTTATTGTTATTGTTATTGTTATTGTTATTGTTATTGTTATTGTTATTGTTATTGTTATTGTTATTGTTATTGTTATTGTTATTGTTATTGTTATTGTTATTGTTATTGTTATTGTTATTGTTATTGTTATTGTTATTGTTATTGTTATTGTTATTGTTATTGTTATTGTTATTGTTATTGTTATTGTTATTGTTATTGTTATTGTTATTGTTATTGTTATTGTTATTGTTATTGTTATTGTTATTGTTATTGTTATTGTTATTGTTATTGTTATTGTTATTGTTATTGTTATTGTTATTGTTATTGTTATTGTTATTGTTATTGTTATTGTTATTGTTATTGTTATTGTTATTGTTATTGTTATTGTTATTGTTATTGTTATTGTTATTGTTATTGTTATTGTTATTGTTATTGTTATTGTTATTGTTATTGTTATTGTTATTGTTATTGTTATTGTTATTGTTATTGTTATTGTTATTGTTATTGTTATTGTTATTGTTATTGTTATTGTTATTGTTATTGTTATTGTTATTGTTATTGTTATTGTTATTGTTATTGTTATTGTTATTGTTATTGTTATTGTTATTGTTATTGTTATTGTTATTGTTATTGTTATTGTTATTGTTATTGTTATTGTTATTGTTATTGTTATTGTTATTGTTATTGTTATTGTTATTGTTATTGTTATTGTTATTGTTATTGTTATTGTTATTGTTATTGTTATTGTTATTGTTATTGTTATTGTTATTGTTATTGTTATTGTTATTGTTATTGTTATTGTTATTGTTATTGTTATTGTTATTGTTATTGTTATTGTTATTGTTATTGTTATTGTTATTGTTATTGTTATTGTTATTGTTATTGTTATTGTTATTGTTATTGTTATTGTTATTGTTATTGTTATTGTTATTGTTATTGTTATTGTTATTGTTATTGTTATTGTTATTGTTATTGTTATTGTTATTGTTATTGTTATTGTTATTGTTATTGTTATTGTTATTGTTATTGTTATTGTTATTGTTATTGTTATTGTTATTGTTATTGTTATTGTTATTGTTATTGTTATTGTTATTGTTATTGTTATTGTTATTGTTATTGTTATTGTTATTGTTATTGTTATTGTTATTGTTATTGTTATTGTTATTGTTATTGTTATTGTTATTGTTATTGTTATTGTTATTGTTATTGTTATTGTTATTGTTATTGTTATTGTTATTGTTATTGTTATTGTTATTGTTATTGTTATTGTTATTGTTATTGTTATTGTTATTGTTATTGTTATTGTTATTGTTATTGTTATTGTTATTGTTATTGTTATTGTTATTGTTATTGTTATTGTTATTGTTATTGTTATTGTTATTGTTATTGTTATTGTTATTGTTATTGTTATTGTTATTGTTATTGTTATTGTTATTGTTATTGTTATTGTTATTGTTATTGTTATTGTTATTGTTATTGTTATTGTTATTGTTATTGTTATTGTTATTGTTATTGTTATTGTTATTGTTATTGTTATTGTTATTGTTATTGTTATTGTTATTGTTATTGTTATTGTTATTGTTATTGTTATTGTTATTGTTATTGTTATTGTTATTGTTATTGTTATTGTTATTGTTATTGTTATTGTTATTGTTATTGTTATTGTTATTGTTATTGTTATTGTTATTGTTATTGTTATTGTTATTGTTATTGTTATTGTTATTGTTATTGTTATTGTTATTGTTATTGTTATTGTTATTGTTATTGTTATTGTTATTGTTATTGTTATTGTTATTGTTATTGTTATTGTTATTGTTATTGTTATTGTTATTGTTATTGTTATTGTTATTGTTATTGTTATTGTTATTGTTATTGTTATTGTTATTGTTATTGTTATTGTTATTGTTATTGTTATTGTTATTGTTATTGTTATTGTTATTGTTATTGTTATTGTTATTGTTATTGTTATTGTTATTGTTATTGTTATTGTTATTGTTATTGTTATTGTTATTGTTATTGTTATTGTTATTGTTATTGTTATTGTTATTGTTATTGTTATTGTTATTGTTATTGTTATTGTTATTGTTATTGTTATTGTTATTGTTATTGTTATTGTTATTGTTATTGTTATTGTTATTGTTATTGTTATTGTTATTGTTATTGTTATTGTTATTGTTATTGTTATTGTTATTGTTATTGTTATTGTTATTGTTATTGTTATTGTTATTGTTATTGTTATTGTTATTGTTATTGTTATTGTTATTGTTATTGTTATTGTTATTGTTATTGTTATTGTTATTGTTATTGTTATTGTTATTGTTATTGTTATTGTTATTGTTATTGTTATTGTTATTGTTATTGTTATTGTTATTGTTATTGTTATTGTTATTGTTATTGTTATTGTTATTGTTATTGTTATTGTTATTGTTATTGTTATTGTTATTGTTATTGTTATTGTTATTGTTATTGTTATTGTTATTGTTATTGTTATTGTTATTGTTATTGTTATTGTTATTGTTATTGTTATTGTTATTGTTATTGTTATTGTTATTGTTATTGTTATTGTTATTGTTATTGTTATTGTTATTGTTATTGTTATTGTTATTGTTATTGTTATTGTTATTGTTATTGTTATTGTTATTGTTATTGTTATTGTTATTGTTATTGTTATTGTTATTGTTATTGTTATTGTTATTGTTATTGTTATTGTTATTGTTATTGTTATTGTTATTGTTATTGTTATTGTTATTGTTATTGTTATTGTTATTGTTATTGTTATTGTTATTGTTATTGTTATTGTTATTGTTATTGTTATTGTTATTGTTATTGTTATTGTTATTGTTATTGTTATTGTTATTGTTATTGTTATTGTTATTGTTATTGTTATTGTTATTGTTATTGTTATTGTTATTGTTATTGTTATTGTTATTGTTATTGTTATTGTTATTGTTATTGTTATTGTTATTGTTATTGTTATTGTTATTGTTATTGTTATTGTTATTGTTATTGTTATTGTTATTGTTATTGTTATTGTTATTGTTATTGTTATTGTTATTGTTATTGTTATTGTTATTGTTATTGTTATTGTTATTGTTATTGTTATTGTTATTGTTATTGTTATTGTTATTGTTATTGTTATTGTTATTGTTATTGTTATTGTTATTGTTATTGTTATTGTTATTGTTATTGTTATTGTTATTGTTATTGTTATTGTTATTGTTATTGTTATTGTTATTGTTATTGTTATTGTTATTGTTATTGTTATTGTTATTGTTATTGTTATTGTTATTGTTATTGTTATTGTTATTGTTATTGTTATTGTTATTGTTATTGTTATTGTTATTGTTATTGTTATTGTTATTGTTATTGTTATTGTTATTGTTATTGTTATTGTTATTGTTATTGTTATTGTTATTGTTATTGTTATTGTTATTGTTATTGTTATTGTTATTGTTATTGTTATTGTTATTGTTATTGTTATTGTTATTGTTATTGTTATTGTTATTGTTATTGTTATTGTTATTGTTATTGTTATTGTTATTGTTATTGTTATTGTTATTGTTATTGTTATTGTTATTGTTATTGTTATTGTTATTGTTATTGTTATTGTTATTGTTATTGTTATTGTTATTGTTATTGTTATTGTTATTGTTATTGTTATTGTTATTGTTATTGTTATTGTTATTGTTATTGTTATTGTTATTGTTATTGTTATTGTTATTGTTATTGTTATTGTTATTGTTATTGTTATTGTTATTGTTATTGTTATTGTTATTGTTATTGTTATTGTTATTACTTTCCCTATACACGTAGTATATAGGGGGAGTATTGTTTTCGTGATTTTTTTTTCAAAAATTTTTTTTGCGGAAATATCCGTTTTGGGGTCCCCTGAATCCATTGCACTGATTTCTGGAAAAAAAATTTGTGTGTCTGTATGTGTGTCTGTGTGTCTGTGTGTCTGTCGGTGGGCGCTGTATCTCAAAAACGAATTATCAGTTTGAGATTAAACTTTAAACTTAGGGTTTTATCATTAAAAACTGGAACTGAAAAGCTTTTGGTAAAGATTCATAAACCGGAAGTGGATGTTTACTCGAGACGTTTTTTTGTTTTTTCTCGATATTTTTCTAAATATAGAAAATATTAGAAAACTTTTCAAACAAAAGTTAAAGAGAATGAAAAACTGAATAAGTTTTATAAAAACATATTTTTGATAAAGTTCTTAACTTGCGAGAAAAAAATTAAAAATTAAAATTTTTGACTTTTTTTACCTATTGCCAATAAACTATAGGAGTTACATTAAATTTGTATAACAAATAGTTGTAAAGTATTAAAAAATGAGCAACTTATAAAGAATAATCTTTTTGCGTAAATTGCATGATTTTTGTGCAAAATGAAAGTAAATAAAATTTTGACAGATAAATTAAATATTTGAAAACAGAACCGACATTACAGGGCCCTTCATTTGAGTAGCCCGTTATAAACATGGACATTTGTTTTCCGCATAAAATATATTAAACTAAATTTGTTTGCTTATATTTTACCGCCATCATATTAATCGATCAGGGACGTATAACCCTTATAGGCTTATATTATATTTTAAATAATTATATTATTTATACTATAACTTCAGTTGTTTGAAAAGCCCGCCCGGTCGTTATTAAGATTTCTTCATTACCCACCGTTCGCGCAAAAACAATAAACGTGTTGTTATCGTAGAAGTTATGGTTGCATTTTGTAAGTTATAATTTCTTTTAAAGCAAGATTTGCGATTGTTAGTTCGATATTCGTTGAATAGTATTACTACGGATATCGGGTGCCCTGATTGCGATTATTAGTGTGTGGTTTTTAAATAGTTTGAAACATTGAGAGTGCTTTGTGTTTGTATATAAACAAACGCCATTGTAAGTATTAAAAAAAAACATAATCTAATGTAACGCCAACGTGTGAGTATACATATTGATATTGTTATTAGGACCAGTTAGGAAGACCAGTGCATGCTTTTTTCAAAGCGTTCAGTGATTTCCCCCCCAGCGCTGATTGTACGGATAGTATTTAATAAGTCTAGTAAGGTATGTATGTATTTTATTTGTAATAAATACAAAACAGCAGAAAAACCGTATACTTTTCATATACCGTTTCCAATATATTATTAAAACTTTTTGTTTTGTTGTTTTATTGAAATTGAATGAACCAAACGATAAACTCACATAATGAAAATTTGCATTGCTATACATATGTTCTTCTTTCAAATGAAATCCACATTTTAATAGATAGACTCATGTATTGTTAGTTTTAAAGGCTACTAAAATTTTATGTGATATTTATTCATTTTATATAGCAACACATGGAGGGCTAATGTATTTTAGTGTACAATAATTTAAATCTTATATATTTTATTGAAAATTGAATTGAAAAATTTAGTTCATTTAACCCTTAATTATTTACCTGATGAAGCCACTGTGTGGCAAAACAATTGTCGCAATGTTCGACATTAAAAACCCATGAAAAATCATAACCAAAGTGTTTTATTTCCTATAAATTCTGAAATTTCACCAATAACAAACAGTCTCATCAATCCAAAACTAAGAATTAAAATTTAATATGGAATAGTTAACTAGTTAGTTAAATGTGGGTTGCTATATGTTATTTACAAAATGAACAAAAAATGCCATTAAGGTAAATGTCGTTTACCAGAAGTGAATATTTACACGAGAGGCTTTTATGGTTTTCCCAATTTGCTTTCTAAATATTTCAAACAAAATTTAATGGTTATTGAAAGTTTACTATATGTACATTTTGAGTATGATGTGTGCATTAGTTAAACTGTTTTAACCACTTGCACTATAAAGACGTGTTGCACACATCAATGTTACCGTATGTTATATTATTAATCGTAGGGCAAGTGGTTAAAGAACACACATATACAAAAATCAAAACATTGAAAAATCAGCAGTCGCACATCACACTATCTCCATGAGACATAAATTTTCAGTAGATAAGATTATTTAAACACTCAACCGACAATAGATTTATTATGTTGGAAGCAATTGAGATGAAAAAGTATAAAAATTATTTATTACTTTTTGAATTTTGATATTAGTCCAACTATTACTTGAAATTATTCCTAGTATAAATATTCCTAAAACAATACCCTTGAACCCACCTCAAAATTTCCATTTATTTTATTTAATTTAACATAATTAATTCACCTAAAATTTTGACTTTTATTTATTTTTTTATGTCAGTTTAACTAACTATTGATAATGAACACATCGTGTTCTAAATGTACATATACTATTTAAATAAAACAATGAAGAAAAGGGTATTTTAAACTTCTAATAATAATTACTCTTCACGTACTTGAACATTCCCGCAAAAAAGAAAAATTTAATGGTAATGAAAAACTGAACAACTTTCATTTACACATATTTTTCATAATCATTCTTTCAAAAGAAATCCACATTTTAATAGGTAGACTCATGATGTTTTGTCAGTTTTATCTTTAGCATTATTAATGTATTTATGTCATGTATTGTTACTTTTAAAGGCTACTAAAATTTTATGTGATATACATGGAGGGCCAATGTATTTTAGTGTACAATAATTTGAATCTTATATATTTTATTGAAACAGAAAATTTCATTAATTCAACCATTAATTATCTACCTGTGTGGCAAAACAATTGACACAATGTTCGGCATTAAAAACCCATTAAAAATCATAACCAAAGTGTTTTATTTCCTATAAATTATTAAAACTAAGAATTAAAATTTAATATGGAATAGTTAACTAGTTAGTTAAATGTGGGTTGACATAGGCTTTTAATTTACGTACCCTGTTTTAATTGATTTATTGGAGATCTTGATATAGCTAATACAAAAAATATATTTTAATTGATAAATTGTATATTTAAAATAATTATTAATTTTATAATTTTAATTTTGTTTAAAATTGTTCTGATGTAACAGAATTGCCATTTACTTAGTTACCTTATGACAAAAAATTAAACATTTTATATATTTATTTTCAGTAATAGTTGTATAGGTAAGTATCGAAAAATGAGGGTTAAAAAGAAGTCCGATAAAACGAAAAAAAATGAAAAAAGGAGTTATATGATTAAAAAGCGAATAGTAATGCCTGAAGAATGCAAACAGAACAAGAGAGAAAAAGATGTATTAATGAAAAAAAAACAAAGAGAAGTTAAGAAATATAGAGATAATGAAAGAAAGATGGATTTGGCCAATAAAAATATATTAAGGAAAGATGAAACATATAAAGAAAAGGAGAGATTGAAAAATTTAGCCATTATGAAAAAATTAAGAGAAGATGAACCATATAAAGAAAAGGAGAGAGAAATGGATTTGGCTAAAAAACGTACTTTAAGAACAGAAGAACCGTATAAAGAAAAAGAAAGATTGAAAAATTTAGCCATTATGAAAAAATTAAGAGAAGATGAACCTTATAAAGAAAAGGAGAGAGAAAGGGATTTGGCTAAAAAACGTACTTTGAGAACAGAAGAACCGTATAAAGAAAAAGAAAAATTGAAAAATTTAGCCATTATGAAAAAATTGAGAGAAGACGAAGAATATAAAGAAAGAGAAAAAGAGAAAAATGTATTGAATACTAAAAATTTCCGACTAAATAGTGAATATAGACAAAAGGAAAAACAATTAGATCGAGAATCCAAAAGAATGAAACGTGAAATAGACCTGTACAGATATAGAGAAAATCTTTATAGGAATTTAATGTCATCATCAAATTCGTTAGATAAATTAAAGTTGCAATTTTTTAAAGACCGGGCATCCACACCTGACCTTGTGTGTTTTTGTTGTGAAAATATATTCTTTAAGCATTCAGTAGTAATTTATAGTATTAAGGATAAAAAGAATAAATTAGAGGCTGGTTTTTATGAAAAAGTATTTAATACAACTTCTGCCCATGTTTGTCGTACTTGTCTTCGATACATATCAAAAGGTATGGTACCAAAATTAGCCACAAGTAACAATTTGAAATTTCCAATAATTCCAGAATGTGTAAAGAAACTATCTCCTCTGGAAGAAAGAATGGTCTCTCCATATATAAATTTTATGCAAATACGGCCATTGAAATTCTACGCACTTAACCCTCAATTAGGTTTAAAAGGTAGTGTAGTAAACATACCCATTGAAATTAATGACATTCTTCACGTTTTGCCTAGAAATTTTGATAACATGGCAACAATACAAATAAAATTGAAAAGACACATGCTTCATAAAACTGATTATATGTTTGAAACAATAAGACCAGCCGTTGTATTGGAAGCATTGAAATATTTATTGAGTACACCGCTTTACAAGAAACATCATATTCAAATTGATGAAAAGTATTTGTTGCAGTACGAAAATAATTTTCAAGTGACAGTTGATTTTATTATTGATGAAACAGATCTCGTTGATTCTGAGAAAAACAATAACGATAATGACATTGAGCAAGGTGAAATTAATACTGAATGTAACGAGGAGGCAGAGATTGATGAGGATGTTATGATATTAGATGCAAATCAGAAATTAAATGCAGAAATCAAAATAACAGCTCCAGGTCAAGGTAAAAATCCTATTCCTTGGCATATAACTGATGACATAGAGGAACTTTCATTCCCCACAATATTTGGTGGTTACACGTTTGGAGCCAATGCGAAACTTTCTTACAGTGACAGGGCTAAATCTGAATGTAGACAAAAGGATCGTAGGTCTTGTATACCAACCCGCATATTATATATGGCTAAAAAAAAATTAGAGATGGCTTGCATATCTAGCATTAACATATGCTTAAGAAAAAGTAAACAAACTGAAAATGTTAATGCAGCTAATGTTTTACAAACCGAATTTTTAAATTCTCTTATTAAATTTGATGATGGGTACAAAATTTTGAAACAAGTTCGTTCATCGCCCAGTTACTGGGACTCAAAGAAAAAGGATTTGTTAGCAATGATTAGACAACTGGGCAAACCAACAATATTCCTGACTCTCTCTGCCGGTGAAATAATATGGCCAGAACTTATTCAAGCTTTATATAAATTGAAATATGATAAAGCTATTTCTGTAGAGGAAGCGTATAAATTAAATGAAAATGAAAAAACCTTGCTCATCAAAAATGACCCTGTTACATGTGCTCGTTATTTTGATTTTAAGGTTTCCAAATTAATGATTTTATTAAAGCAAAAGAATAGTATTTTTGGTAAATATTGCGTTATTGATAGTTATAATCGAGTTGAATTTCAGATGAGAGGATCTCCACACGAACATATACTATTGTGGCTAAAAGATGCTCCTACTTATAATAAAAGTAATCCCTCTACAATAGATGAATACGTCTCATTCATTAATAAATTTATTTCATGTGAGTATGATCCTAATAATCCATATGTCGCAGTACAAAGGCACAGACATACTCACACTTGTCATAAGGGTAAAAGAAATGAACAAAAGTGTAGATTTAATTATCCACTTCCTGTTATGCCTAGAACCATGGTATTAGAACCTCTATCAGATTCAGAAAGAAGTGAAACTTTAAAGGAATCACTATTAAAAATAAGGAAATTAATGCAACACTACTATAAGAAGGAACAGTATGTTCCTTTTGAGGATATATTAACTCATTTAGAATTATCAGAGTCAGAATATATTTTATCCATAAGATCTTCACTAAAACGTACACAGATATTCTTAAAACGTACGAGTTCAGAAGTTGGCATAAATTGTTACAACAAAGAGATATTGCATTTGTTCGAAGCCAACATGGACATACAAGTCATAATTGAAGAATACGGACTAGCTTCATATATAATTAATTATATAGCCAAGGTGGAGAGTGGCTTGTCAAAATTATTAAGAGATGCATCTTCTGATATAGAAAATGGCAATTATACTATTAAGGAAAAGTTTTCAAAAATTGCAAACGTTTTCTTAAATAGTAACATGATGTCTGCACAAGAAGCCTCATATCATGTTCTCTCATTACCTTTGTCTAAAATGAGTAGACAATGTACATTTATTAATACTAGTCCAATAAATGAACGGGTTAAGATGCTCAAGTCAAAGAAAGACTTGGAAAGACTGGACTGCGAATCGACAGACATTTTTATGGATACTATTTTCTTAAAGTATAGTAAAAGACCATTATCAATGGAAAACGTCTGTTTGGCTGATTTTGTATCCATTTATTCTAAAAACAAATCTAGGCATGAAGATGACATAAACGATGATGAGATGTTGGAAGTAGATTCAGTTGATATAGAATATCGAATTCGAAAAAATCCAACAATTATTAGATTCAGAAGATATAAATTAATACAAGATCCTCTCAATTATTATAGAGAACAACTTTTATTATTTTACCCTTGGCGAAACGAATTGAATGACGTTGAGAATGTGAACTGCGAATCACAATATAATATTCACTACCAAATAATAGAGGAAAATCGTCGTAAATACTCAATCGTGAGTGATGAAATTTTGGATGAAGCTCTAGCTAATGTTGAGAATGAAATTATTGAAATTATTGATGAAGATATTCAAAATTACATTAATGACCAATTATCACCTCATCAAGAAATTGATATTGATGTACAAGCTGGCACTCATTTAACAAATAAAAAAAATGCAACAAGATTCACATGCCCTACACGAATATCACAAAAATGCGTATTTCAGTTAGTAAAAAGTCTTAACCCACTTCAAAAAGAATTTGTTATGCATATTTTAAAGTGCATTAAAATGGAAATTGAACCATTTCAGATTTTTCTTAGTGGATCAGCAGGAGTGGGAAAAAGTACTGTTATAAATTGCATTTTCCAATTAATAACACATTATTATGACAACATTCCGGGAGGAAATAAAGATCAAATTTTTGTCCTTTTATGTGCTCCATCAGGAAAGGCGGCATTCTTGATAAATGGTATTACTTTACATACTGCTTTTGCTCTACCAGTTGTACAGTGTGCAGAATCTATGCCAGAACTATCCCATGATATTGCAAATAACATTCGAGAAAAGTTGTCGAACTTAAAATTACTAATTATTGACGAAATATCAATGGTCGGTAGTACTCTATTCAGTCGTGTAGATAGCAGGCTCAGGCAAATAATGGGAGTGAATACATTGTTTGGAGGAGTTTCAGTTATTTGTGTAGGTGATTTGAATCAATTGCCTCCCGTTATGGATTCATATATATTTAAAATGCCGAAGAGCAATCAGTTAAATAACTTTTTTGATTCAAATCCATTATGGGACGAATTTAAAATTTTCGAATTGACACAAATAATGAGACAGAAAGATGATTTACAATTTATAACTGCTTTAACTAACTTGGCTGCTGCGAAAATGACGGATGATGATATAAAGCTAATAAGATCACGTCAAGTACATGAACGTCAAATTCCCAAAAAAGCTATTAGGTTGTTTGCTGAAAACTATAATGTAGATTTGTATAATGACATGAAGATAATCGAACAACCAGGTCAGCCATATAAATCTAGTGCTAAAGATATTATTTTGGGAAAAGTGAGCGAGACAACAAGAACTTCAGTTTTAAATTCTTTACTGAAGAAAAAAGTGTCTGAAGTTAATGGACTGCCACATATTATAACTTTTAAGATTGGCATAAAGTATATGATAACATGTAATATTGATGTTGAGGATGGTTTAGTTAATGGTGCATGTGGAGTACTAGAATTAATAACTTTCAAACCAAATACACAAGAGCCCTCTTTAGTATGGTTAAATTTTGACTCAAAATTGATTGGCAATAAAGCAAAATTATCCTATTGTGAACAAATGCGCAAAGAAAATATTGGCCCACATTTGACACCTCTTTCAAAAGTAAACAATACATTAAATATATCAAATAAATTACAATATCACATTGTTAGACAACAGTTTCCTCTTGTCCCCGCTGAAGCACTCACAATCCATAAGAGTCAAGGACAAACATACACTGATGTTTGTGTTGATTTAAAAAAATCTAAGAAAATAACTCGCAATATGTTATATGTGGCTTTGAGCCGAGTTACAAAATTATCAGGATTATATATTCTAGGCACGTTTCAAAGTCCTGTGCTAAAAAAGAAAGAAGATCCAAGTATGGCTGAACTGTCAAAATTGAGAAATACAAAACAACTAAATTTATCATTTAATACATTAAAAAAAGAAAATGGTTTGAAAATTATTTATCTTAACATTTGTTCTTTGATAACAAAACTGGAGCATATTATATCTGATGAATGGTACCTTAGAGGTGATATCTTAATATTCAGTGAAACATTAACTAAACCTTCCGATCAAATTGACATTGCTAATTTTAATACAGTATTCAGATCAGATTGTATTAATAAATCACGGGGACTTATATGTTTTTGTAAAAATGGCCTTAATATAAATGACATTAAACACATAGTAAATATTAAAGAAAATTGTCACATTGAGTTGTTGAGTTTTAATGTTTTAAATAATATTATAATCACTGGATATAAATCTCCTAATGCACCACAAACCTTTTTTGAAGCAGAAGTGCATAAAATAATGATTGAAATAAATTCAAGTGCAGAAATTGAACAAACGATTTTCATCGGAGACTTTAATTTTAACATTATAAATAATGACAATACATTTCTAAACAACGTACTAGCATCTTACAATCTCTCAACAAAATTATCTATCGATCTATGTACTACTAATTTAAAAACTCAAATTGATGTCATCTTTTCAACATCCGAAAATATAGAAACTGGTGTTTATGAAACTTATTTTTCATATCATAAAGCAATTTATGCCATCATAAAAAATAATATATTTTCTGAAGAACCAAAGGAACATAAAGAAATAAAATCTTTTAAATTAAATTGTAATGATGTATTAAAAATGTCAAAAAAAGAAAAACTACCAGAACCTCAATGTGTCAATAGTAGTAAAAGTGTTGAAATTAAATTTCCTGAATATGCTGTAGAACTGAATGAATCTCATATGGATACTGTTCTGTCTAGTGTGGGTTACTTAGAAGATATCCATATAAATGCTTTCAGGCAGATTGTATCTTTACACACTCATTTTCAACCACAGGACCCACTATTTCTTCAAATACCATCCTATATAAAACCTGTCCGTAATACCCCAGATTTACAAATTTTATTTAGTTTAAATGAGGGTTCTTCAATTGGACATTGGATTTGTATTTATTTTGATGGAAATGCCACTATTGATGTATATGATAGCCTAAATTCTACTCGTTTGCATCCAGATCATATATTGTATATTGAACATCTTTATGGCACAAACGAAAAGAACATAAACTATCATCAAGTGCAACAGCAGCTTAACAACTACGATTGTGGCATTTTTGCAATAGCATTTGCAACATCAATTTGTTTTAATAAAAATCCTGCAACAGAAGAATATATAGTTGAAGAAATGAGAAATCATGTTGCTGAAATATTGAGAACAAAACAACTAACACTATTTCCTACTAAAGACAAATAAATCTATAATGAAAAAACTATAACATTCACTTATTTAAATATATCAATAGACAGATATATTAAAAATACACCTAATTTTGAGTACAGGAATCACAGGAGGATGGATTTCCACTCCTATCATAAAAAAAAAAATATGAATGAAGATACTACGACGAAAAAAAACAAAGATTTGTCCAATAAATATAAATTAAAGAGAAATATTTAAAGCAAAAGAGAGGTTGAAAAATGTGGCCATTATGAAAAAAATAAGAGGAGATTAACTGTAAAATGAAAAGGAGCGAGAGATTTAGCTAATAAACATATATCGAGAACTGATGAATTGTATAAAGTAAAGATGAACTGTACAATGAAGTAGAGCAAGAAAGAGATTTACCTAATAAACGTATATCAAGAACCGATGAACTGTACAATGAAATGGAGCAAGAAAGAGATTTAGTTAATAAATGTATATCGAGAACTGATGAACTGTATAAAGAAAAGGAAAGATTGAAAAATTTAGCCATTATGAAATAATTGAGAGAACATGTACTGTATTAAGAAACAGAGACATGAAGGGATTTAAATAAAATAAATGTAAAAAAGTGTTGCTGAAATTTTTGATACCAAATTATTGCCACCATTTTCCACCATAAATTACAATAATAAAGTAAATTATAAAATAATAGATTGTGATCAATGACTACTGTATTTACCAAAAAAACTGTTCTATTATTCAAAAGTAATAACATTTAAAATGAGCCACTGGGTTATTTTACATTTTTAAAAATATTCCATCACTTGCTACTAATTTAAGTCTAACAACTGATACCACAACAACCAAGACCTTCGACTGACCTTGTCCTAGTCCTAGTGATGGCATTCTGTTTTGTTTCACACTCTTATAAGAAGGACCAAATGGACTACATACTGGACTGGATATTTTTTCGTTATTTTAACATTCAAGAATTTAGAGGAGCCACAAGGAGAGCTAATGCAAGCAATCTTCATCATCTTCACCATCGAGTTTAATTATTAGGTCAAGGCTCCTACAGCAGCAGACAACAGTATAAACTCTGGTAAGTCAGCAACCATTTTGACTTAATTGAAGCCGGTTGTTAGTAATTATTAAATCTCTTAATTAGGTGTGCATACTAGTTATTTAAATATTCGACCAATTGGAGGATGTGCAAGGAGGGATGATGAGAACAATCTTCACCGTCTCCACCATCAAGCATTTAGTTATCTTATCGAAGATGATCGAGCTTAGGCCAAGGCTCCCACAGCGGCAAGCAACAGTGTAAACTCTTGTAAGTTACCAATCATTTTGCGACTCGTTATTAATTATATCCCTAACTCAGGTGTGCATAGTAGTTACTTGTTTAATTGAATTTGCCCGTTTTATTTTTGATTTGGTTGTAAACTATCTTAATTTGTATTTATTTGCCATTGAATCGTAATGTCTGCACATACCAGAACTAGAACCAGATCACAGCTAAATATGCCACTTTGATGGTAGATTCAATATCTATTAAAAACACGTATAAAAATTTACTAAAGCTTTTTCAAATTATACTCCCTTCATTTATCAGAGATATAAGTGGTTTTGTTTCATTGAGGATTGTGATAAATTACAAGTTTTCAAAGAAATTACTTGGTGATAGATATATAAATAATTAGTAAGTGTGTCTTCATCTTCTCGCTTATTGTAAATTAAATTTATTTTTGTGGAGCTTTAATGCATGTATTAAACATTACCTCTTCCCTTCGTTTCAATTATTTGTTATTTAATTTAATGTTGCACATCGTGGACTAAAACTAGCAAACAGTTTGAAATTAAACCAATTAATAGATCTTTTTCCTTTAAATTAACTTAACTCATTTGTGTAATTAAGCAGTTAGTGAACATGGAGAATTGAAACCTAAATCAGAACTTTTAAAGGGTCATCGAAAAGCGTACTGATGGACCAATATAGATTCGTTTTATTGCCCTCCTTGTAATGGCAGTCATAATTTACCATCATATCAGGTTTTCTTTGATTAGTCATCGGTGAACGTTTTAGATAATTGAAACATTGTTTGTATTGCATTCATGGTGATCATTCTGTGCAAAAGGTAGTCCTCATTGAAAAGTCATAACATTTGTATACGAAGTTATAATCCTTTCACTGCATTTGCACTTTTCCTCTTTGTCAGTCAAGATAGGAATAAATGTAAAATAATATAATAAATTCATGGTGTATTTGCAAAAATTTTTAGGCCGCTTCACGCAGAGAGATTTTTTTTGTTTTATCTGTAAATGTTGAATTTTTAAATTTGTTTTCATCATTGAAGATATAGTTGCTTGTTTGAAGTTTTTTCAGAAGGGAATTCAGCAAAGAAATTTTTTTGTTTTTGTTTGTTTTGTTGGCTTTGTCCAGCGAATGGTGTTTTTGGAGGATATTGTGAGACTCAAAAGGGGGGAACCATGCCTTATAAACTCTCATCAGGGTGAGCAGTCGACTTCATCATTTTTAACTTTCTTCGAAGGAAAAACAACCTATTCAAAATAAAAACCCTTACTTGTTGTATGAATATTAAATAAATTAATAAAGACGAAAAGTAAATAGTCTGAGTATGCAAATATGCAACATGTTCTTAACTCTGTAACTGATGTAGATGGCAATTTATTTAATTTATAAATAATGGTTGATTTAAACAAATACTAAGTTTTCCTGTTTTACATTTAGTTATCAAATTTGTTTAATCTAGGTAGGTTTAGTAATTTGTAAAAATATTTTCTATTTTTTACTTAAATAGTTTGAAATTATCAATCTCAATTTAATATTTTTATGTTAGTCCTTGTATATAACAATAAACGATTATTTCAATAGTAGAATTATTAATGTCATGTTTTATAAAGTTTAATACTTGCTGTCGTTACCAAGTAATTCATTCAATAAGTTATTTGTTTTTAACTTTTGTTACACTTAATTTTGCAGAGGTTCGAACAATTTAAATATTTAAATATTCATGATACTTGAATCGACTATCAATTCGGCAGTTGTGGCAGCGTTTGTGATTAAGATTTTATGAAAGAGTGACATGTGCATACATTACAATAGCAAAGATGGATAAAATTTGGAGGTGAAAGATCAAATCTAAAAATATAATAAAACATTTTTACTCAACTTGTACTCAACGCAACTCAACATGCCATTATCAAAACTTAACTAATTTCTTTTAATCCCTTAATATTAACAAATCAAATAACATTTTTTCTAATATTTATCAGTATATTCTTTTTTCCATAAACTCTGTTTCTAATAGATTGCATGGATTAATCAAAATACACAAAGATAATCCACTATTGGCCATGTAGGTTTGTTTTATAATTCCCCATACCATACCATGTCTATCCATCTAAACTCACTCTACCCATGTGAACATATGTCTGCATCATATAGTTTTTCCACTACCTTTTTCTATACCTATATTATTTGAATTGTATTTTCTCATTAATTTTACTTGCAGAATTAGAAACTAATAAAAATATTAAATATTTAAATTTTTAATTTTTGTATTCTTTTTATTCTATTACTAAAACTAACAACTAATATTCCTTGGATATTTATAGAAAACCTACCTACCTTTACCAATTCTGGTATTCCAATAATTTCAGACACCCGCTTAACACAAAATGGCTGCATTCAATTCAATAATTCATAGAGCTTTAAGTATTCCTTTATACAAAAAAACATTTAACTAAAAATATTGTTAAATTTAATTGAATGCATATAGTTTTTAATTCATTTCATAACTTAAAAATACACTTATTCAATCCTAAAAGAAAACATAAGATATTTAAAAAACCTCTTTAAATTTTTAACATTTGCTTCGGTTGGTGAGGAGGTATACTTAATGCACTGTGTATGTAATGTCCAAGATGTATAAAATATTCAATCTTAGTTTGTAAAATTGTATTTTAATTTACTTTGAGTTTTCATAATGACATATTGAGTTGCAAAAATTATAGTCAACAATAAGTTTAGTGATGTACCAACAAAGTAACTGTGTTTTATTATATTTAGAACATATATAAAGAAGTAGAAGCTTCAATCTAAAAATGCTCCCCTTCATTGGCAAATAAGTCGAATTGAGAAGGTGCATCCCATTTCAGATGACATTATTAGAGTAGGTTCATTGTATATATTAATTCATCAAATCAACAAAAATTTAATGGTTTCATTGCTCTCATGTCACAGATTTTTGTGAAACAGTTTTACTATTTATATTTTTACTATATTATGAATAATTGTTTTTAGAATTCTCGGGTCAAAACCTAGCGGAAATTAACAAAATTGTCAACAGACAAAGTGTTTTTATATTTATAATAACTGTAGCTTC
Source organism: Ontholestes murinus (assembly GCA_963969525.1). Taxonomy (NCBI): domain Eukaryota; kingdom Metazoa; phylum Arthropoda; class Insecta; order Coleoptera; family Staphylinidae; genus Ontholestes; species Ontholestes murinus. The sequence continues at coordinate 52,618 of CAXAKX010000355.1, forward strand.
GTTATCTAAGAACCGATTTGATTTATTTTGATAATATTGACAAGACAAAAGTCTGGCTTCATGAAATGCCGGAAATATACATTCTAATATGTAAAAATGTGCAATCAAATATTTTTTTAGTTAAAGAATTAAATTAAATTTCAGGAATTTATTACAGTAATATCACAAGTTTTACACCTTAAACTTTTTTTTACCACAATTCTGGTAATTATTTTCACTATAACAAAAAAACGAGTTTGTTTTCTGCTTGGATAATACAATGTTAATTCTTAAGGGCTAATTCTTAACTAATACACAACAAATAATTTTTATTTTTCCTACTTAACATTCTCAACATTTAACTAAAAATTGTTTGTATTTGTAAACAATGTTTAAATTGATGTAACAATATCTGACCCAGCTTCTTTGTCTGCTTTCAAATGTTCCCAAATCGAGCCTCAAATGATGCGAACTCATATTTTTACAATTACTTTTTACTTGCAAAAATTTGATATCAGTATTACTCTGTTTTGATATATCTATCATATCAATTTTTTCATTGCTTTTATATTTTCTCTGTGGCCCAGTTTTTAATAAAATTACCTTCACACTTAATACATTAATTTTCGTCCCCTATACAGAAATAACAATTTATTGCACATTTTTAAAGGTTAAGATGTACATACTATTTTAATAATTATATTTTATCGCTTACATCTTTGTTTTTCCAATGACATTGAAATGAACAAAATTGTTTCATATAAAAAAAGTTACAGTTATTACAAACTTAATACTTACCTTATTACTGCAATAATACTCTATTTAGGATACTTTATACCATATACTAGCTAACAAACTGTTTCGTACAAATCTGTGATATAAGAGCACCAGCCATTACGCGGTTTCATATGAAACGAGCCAGTAACTACTATGCATACTTGAGCGTGTCCTGTCCCCTCCTGTCATTTTCCAGCCTTTTCCTGTTATGCCTTATTCTTCCCTGTCCATTTCCGTACTTTCCTATCCTTATCTGTCCTTTCCTGTCATTTTCTGTGCTTTCCTGTCTTTTCCTGTCCTCACAAGCGCCGCGTAAGTGGCAATAAATTGATACGTGTTATTTATACAGATGGAAAACGATTTAATTTTTCTAGGAACAGTAATAATCTTCAGATTTAGTTGAAAAATTGTCAGTAAACAAATTGCGGTAATTGAAAAATAAGCACAATTAACTGTAAATAATAGGCAAATATTGTTGACATGAAATGTGTTTTAACACCAGTTTTAAAATATTTTGTATTTATGAGCAATACATAATTAATCATTATGTAGCAATTTAAAAGTCTTATTAAATTATGTAATGTTTTTTGAGGTCTGTGAAACTTTGCCCCGCTCAAACCCTGACATCAATCACCACTGCCTAGCCCCCACATATCCCCGTTCTAGCAGACGTCCTCGTCCCCGTAGCTAGCCCATAAATTCACGCTATTCTATAAACGAAAAGGTATTTTTCTAAGCATGATACAATTTTAAAATTAATAGTTTTGAAATGAATTTTTTATTATGTTCAAAATAATATTAAATACCATTAGTTTATAGATTAATTAATATTTATGGATAGTTATTGTGTAGTTGTCGCCCTCGCCCCAGTAGCTAGCCCAAAAATTCATGATAGTTCTATAAACGAAATGGTATTTTTCTAAGCATGATACAATTTTAAATTCAATAGTTTTGAAATGAATTTTTTATTTTGTTCAAAAGAATAAAACTATAGATTTTTTAAATCCGACAACTGTTCTTTTACGTAGCGTGTTTATCTAAATCTCGTCGTTTTTGGAAACAAAAATGAATTGAGAATTATGGATAACACACACCATGGCCGGTAAGGGCATCTCCTCTTCATTTCGAAAGAAATTAGGATCGATGATGCTACCGGCCCACAAACTACGTACCATTATCATTAATCATTAAAAATAAATTTATAGTTGTATCCTTTTGAAAATAATAAAAAATTCATTTCAAAACTATTGAATTTGAAATTGTATCATGCTTAGCAAAACACCCTTTCGTTTTTGGAATAGCCTGAATTTATGGGCTAGCTCCGGGGGCGCGACTGCTACGACAGTGACAGCTGGGGGCTAGGGAGCGGTGATTGGTGTCCGGGTTTGAGCGCGGCGAAATTTCAAAGACGTCAAAAAATATTACTTATTTTAATGGGACTTTTAGAATATCATTTCAAAAATATTATCCATTTTAATTTTCATTTAAAGTTGATTTTTTTTAAAGCTATTAGTTTATAGATGAATTAATATTTATGGATAGTTATTGTGTAGTTGTCGCCCTCGCCCCAGTAGCTAGCCCAAAAATTCATGCTATTCTATAAACGAAATGGTATTTTTCTAAGCATGATACAATTCAATAGTTTTAAAATGAATTTTTTATTTTGTTCAAAAGAATAAAACTATAGATTTTTTAAATCCGACAACTGTTCTTTTACGTAGCGTGTTTATCTAAATCTCGTCGTTTTTGGAAACAAAAATGAATTGAGAATTATGGATAACACACGCCATGGCCGGTAAGGGCATCTCCTCTTCATTTCGAAAGAAATTAGGATCGATGATGCTACCGGCCCACAAACTACGTACCATTATCATTAATCATTAAAAATAAATTTATAGTTGTATCCTTTTGAACATAATAAAAAATTCATTTCAAAACTATTGAATTTGAAATTGTATCGTGCTTAGCAAAATACCCTTTCGTTTTTGGAATAGCCTGAATTTATGGGCTAGCTCCAGGGGCGCGACTGCTACGACAGTGACAGCTGGGGGCTAGGGAGCGGTGATTGGTGTCCGGGTTTGAGCGCGGCGAAATTTCAAAGACGTCAAAAAATATTACTTATTTTAATGGGACTTTTAGAATATCATTTCAAAAATATTATCCATTTTAATTTTCATTTAAAGTTGATATTTTTTAAAGCTATTAGTTTATAGATTAATTAATATTTATGGATAGTTATTGTGTAGTTGTCGCCCTCGCCCCAGTAGCTAGCCCAAAAATTCATGCTATTCTATAAACGAAATGGTATTTTTCTAAGCATGATACAATTTTAAATTCAATAGTTTTAAAATGAATTTTTTATTTTGTTCAAAAGAATAAAACTATAGATTTTTTAAATCCGACAACTGTTCTTTTACGTAGCGTGTTTATCTAAATCTCGTCGTTTTTGGAAACAAAAATGAATTGAGAATTATGGATAACACACGCCATGGCCGGTAAGGGCATCTCCTCTTCATTTCGAAAGAAATTAGGATCGATGATGCTACCGGCCCACAAACTACGTACCATTATCATTAATCATTAAAAATAAATTTATAGTTGTATCCTTTTGAACATAATAAAAAATTCATTTCTAAACTATTGAATTTGAAATTGTATCATGCTTAGCAAAACACCCTTTCGATTTTGGAATAGCCTGAATTTATGGGCTAGCTCCGGGGGCGCGACTGCTACGACAGTGACAGCTGGGGGCTAGGGAGCGGTGATTGGTGTCCGGGTTTGAGCGCGGCGAAATTTCAAAGACGTCAAAAAATATTACTTATTTTAATGGGACTTTTAGAATATCATTTCAAAAATATTATCCATTTTAATTTTTATTTAAAGTTGATTGTTTTTAAAACCATTAGTTTATAGATTAATTAATATTTATGGATAGTTATTGTGTAGTTGTCGCCCTCGCCCCAGTAGCTAGCCCAAAAATTCATGATAGTTCTATAAACGAAATGGTATTTTTCTAAGCATGATACAATTTTAAATTCAATAGTTTTGAAATGAATTTTTTATTTTGTTCAAAAGAATAAAACTATAGATTTTTTAAATCCGACAACTGTTCTTTTACGTAGCGTGTTTATCTAAATCTCGTCGTTTTTGGAAACAAAAATGAATTGAGAATTATGGATAACACACACCATGGCCGGTAAGGGCATCTCCTCTTCATTTCGAAAGAAATTAGGATCGATGATGCTACCGGCCCACAAACTACGTACCATTATCATTAATCATTAAAAATAAATTTATAGTTGTATCCTTTTGAACATAATAAAAAATTAATCTCAAAACTATTGAATTTGAAATTGTATCATGCTTAGAAAAATTCCCTTTCGTTTATAGAATAGTCTGAAATTATGGGCTAGCTACGGGGGCGAGGGCGATTGCTACGACAGATATAGCTGGGAGCTAGGGAGTGGTCATTGGTGTCAAGGTTTGAGCGCGGCGTGGTTTTAGAGTCGTCAAAAGACATTACTATTTTCTATGGAACTTTTAAAATGTTACAACAAAATGGTTAATTATGTATTGCTCATAAATTCAAAATATTTTAAAACTGGTGTTAAACACATTTCATTTCAACTATATTTTCCTGTTTAATTTTAATTTAAAGTTGATAATGCTTAAAAACCATTAGTTTATAGATTAAATTATATTTATGGACAGTTATTGTGTAGGGGTCGCCCGCGCCCACGTAGTTAGCCCATAAACCCATGATTTCAATTCTAAATTCAATAGTTTTGAAATGAATTTTTTATTATGTTCAAAAGAATAAAACTATAGATTTTTTAAATCCGACGACTGTTCTTTTACGTAGCGTGTTTATCTAAATCTCGTCTTTTTGGAAACAAAAATGAATTGAGAATTATGGATAACACACGCCATGGCCGGTAAGGGCATCTCCTCTTCATTTCGAAAGAAATAAGGATCGATGATGCTACCGGCTCTTAAACTGCGTAACATTATTATTAATCATTAAAAATAAATTTATAGTTTTATTCTTTTGAACATAATAAAAAATTCATTTCAAAACTATTGAATTTGAAATAGTATCATGCTTAGAAAAATTCCCGTTTGTTTGTAGAATTGTACTAATTTATGGGCTAGCTACGGGGCGAGGGCGACTGCTACGACAGTGATAGCTGGGAGCTAGGGAGTGGTCATTGGTGTCAAGGTTTGAGCGCGGCGTAGTTTCAGAGTCGTCAAAAGACATTACTATTTTCTATGGAGCTTTCAAAATGCTACATAATAATTAATTATGTATTGCTCATAAATACAAAATATTTTAAAACTGGTGTTAAAACACATATCATTTCAAAAATATTATCCATTTTAATTTTCATTTAAAGTTGATTATTTTTAAAAGCCATTAGTATATAGATTAATTAATATTTATGGATAGTTATTGTGTAGCTGTCGCCCTCGCCCCAGTAGTTAGCCCATAAATTCATGCCATTTTATAAACGAAATGGTATTTTTTTAAGCAAGATACCATTTTAAATTCAATAGTTTTGAAATTAATTTTTTACTATGTTAAAAAGAAGAATAGATTTTTTAAATCCGACGACTGTTCTTTTACGTATCGTGTTTATCTAAATCTCGTCGTTTTTGGAAACAAAAATGAATTGAGAATTATGGATAACACACGCCATGGCCGGTAAGGGCATCTCCTCTTTATTTCGAAAGAAATAAGGATCAATGATGCTACCGGCCGACCAACTACGTTCCAATATCATTAATCATTGAAAATAAATTTATAATTTTATTCTTTTGAACATAATAAAAAATTAATCTCAAAACTATTGAATTTGAAATTGTATCATGCTTAGAAAAATACCCTTTCGTTTATAGAAGAGCCTGAAATTATGGGCTAGCTACTGGGGCGAGGGCGATTGCTACGACAGTTATAGCTGGGGGCTAGGGAGCAGTCATTGGTGTCAAGGTTTGAGCGCGGCGTGGTTTTAGAGTCGTCAAAAGACATTACTATTTTCTATGGAACTTTTAAAATGCTACAACAAAATGGTTAATTATGTATTGCTCATAAATTCAAAATATTTTAAAACTGGTGTTAAAACTCATTTCAATTCAACTATATTTTCTTGTTTAATTTTAATTTAAAGTTGATAATGCTTAAAAACCATTAGTTTATAGATTAAATAATATTTATGGACAGTTATTGTGTAGCCGTCGCCCTCGCCCCGTAGCTAGCCCATAAACCCATGATGCAATTCTAAATTCAATAGTTTTGAAATGATTTTTTTATTATGTTCAAAAGAATAAAACTATAGATTATTTAAATCAGACAACTGTTCTTTTACGTAGCGTGTTTATCTAAATCTCGTCATTTTTAGAAACAAAAATGAATTGAGAATTATGAATAATACACGCCATGGCCGGTAAGGGCATCTCCTCTTCATTTCGAAAGAAATAAGGATCGATGATGCTACCGGCCCACAAACTACGTACCATTATTATTAATCATTAAAAATACATGTATAGTTTTATTCTTTTGAGCATAATAAAAAATTCATTTCAAAACTATTGAATTCCAAATTGAATAATGCTTAGAAAAATACCCTTTTGTTTCTAGAATTGTATTAATTTATGGGCTAGCTACGGGGGCGAGGGTGACTGATAGGACAGTGATAACTGGGGGCTAGGGAGTGGTGATTTTTGTCAAGGTTTGAGCGCAACGTAGTTTCAGAGTCGTCAAAGATACTACTAACATCCCTCTATGGGTCTTTTAAAGTGCTACAAAATGATTGATAAATACAAATTATACTACAAACAAATGGGTTTTCTAAGATAGTAATAAGGTAGATTTTAAACATGATACAATTTCAAATTCAATATTTTTTTTATTGTGTTCGAAAAATGAAACTATAGGTTTTTTAATGCTATTCGACAATTGTTTGCCTAAGTAGCATATCTGTCTAAATCTCGTTATTTTTGGCAACAAAAATGAATTGAGATTTATGGACAACGCAGGCCATGGCTGGTAAGGGCATCTCCTCCTTATTTCAAAAGAAATAAGGATCGATGGTGTCACCGGCCCACAAATTACATACCATCGTAGGTTCTTATTAAAACTAATTGTATGGTTTAATTCTTCCAAACACATTAAAAAAAAATGTTTTAGCAATATTGAATTTAAAATTGTATCATGTTTACAAAAATACCTTTTAGTCTATAGAATATGCTGAATTTATGAATATCTGTGGACTAGTGCACTGTGATAGTAGAGTTGTCAAAAGACTTTTAAAGTGCCACATAATGATTGATTAAGCATTGCCCATAAATACAAAATAATATAATTGTTTTTTAAAGCAATTAGTAATTGCTGAATGAAACACATTAGTTTGTACATTTTTTAAAATTAAATCATTAAAAAATAAATGTGTATAGAGTTTAATTCTTTCTAACACAATAAAAAATCTAATTTCAAAATTATTTATTTTTCATATCATGCCCATCTCCTCGCAGCTAGCTGATCCATAAATACAAGATATTCTGTAAATTAAAAATATGTTTTTTCAAGAACGGCATATGGTTTGCTTTTAAAGCGTTTTTGCAATAGTTAATTTAAAATCAACTATACTTGGCTACAAGAGAGTATTGCGATTGTAGTTTTTTTTATTAGAAATAAGCTTTATTTGATAATCTGAAGAACTGAAAATTTTTAGTAATATTTCGTACATAGGAAGTGAGTATAGACCTTAACCATTGATTTGTCTTTTCGCAATTGAAAAATATGAAAAATGTTAGAAACACATTTTAATAAACATTTAAGGCAATAAAAGTCGTTAAACTTATTAGAAAATTTTAGTTGTTTTTATCTATAATTATAAATTAATAAACATTATTTTAACTTAATATCATCAATCATTATAGAGAATGTTAAATTTATAAAAATTAACATTATTTTTGTAATATTACTGTTTGAATAAAATCAACGAATGTCACTAAAATCTGGGGAGACAAAAAAACATGATGGCCGCATCATAATTTTTGGCTTTCTATAGCCCAAAAAATACAAATAATTGCTAATCGCAACATTATAATGATGTTACACGTATTATTTAATTATTTATTATGTATATATAAGGTTTATTGCTATAAATATTCGATTTAATTTTTCCAAAATTGAGTTTGAAATTGAGTTTGAAATTATACATTATTTTTTATAATTATTCACTTGCATATCTTAATTTCAAGCTATACATATATATATATATATATATATAGAGTCGACTCACCGATAGCTGACTGTGACTCATCGCTCTATATTGAAGGAATCAGACATAGATTCCATCTTTCAATTTATTATGTCTCGGTCATCCTAGGATGATAGTAGAACGAGATATTAATTTCTATACGATTCTTAGTACAAAATTGCACGATTCATAGTCGGCTCTCGATGGATGGACTATACTACTAAAATGTTGTTACATTTAGGTTAGTTTAGTAATGAGTATAACGGTAACTGAAAGTATATGTTAATGTGTGTCAGTACACATACTGATACATCTTATTTTAACTTGTAAACAATAGGAAGTTAGGCGAGAGCAGAATCTATGAAGGCGTACAGGTACAGAAGGAGTAAGCGTTTGCGATCTCCGAGGGGTTGACCCGGACCGACAAACGCTTAATCGCGGATAGTGCGGGAATCAGATAAGAAATAGCGATAAAAATGTTTAAGAGTGGAGAAAATAACTGAAGAGGAATTAAATATAAACAAAATAAAATAGGAAACTATCCAGGGAAATATACAGAACTACATGCTGGAGAAGATTCCATATGAACATATGCTAAGTTAGGTTGAATGAATGCCTAGCGGTAAAACATAATGTTGTTCTTCTTTTTGCATTGCCCCTAATTTACGACCAGATACTATATCTGAGAAGGATTAATGTTAACAGAAAGTATAGAAAATAGATTCTGTAGCACCGACACAAATATTCCAATAATTCTTATGGCGTCCTTGTGTTCTATACAGATCTATTACTAATTAATTTCAGTTCGAAAAAGATCGCCTATTATCTCCATACCAAATCAATGCATTGCTATTAAACATATCGAATGTTGAACGAAATAGTGCTGCCTTGCTAGTGTTGCTGGCCACATGAAGTCCTCGAAGTCGCTAAATAATGCATTATGTATTTCAAGTTGCTTGGGTTCGAAGAACGTCCACGAGATTAGCCGAATTTCACAAATATATTGAAAATTAAGAACTTAATCTAATTCAACACGTAATAAAAGGTAATATAGGCCAATTGACTAATTCTGAATTTGAAGTATTTGAGAAATTTAATTTTCTCCTTCTTAGTGTAGACGTTGTACTTAAAATGTATTGTATAAACAAATACAGTAAATCAAGAGATAGAGTCCATTCACACATAGCCACTTCGTGGTGCCACAAAGAAGCGCTGCAAGTGGCGCGACTACTGGCAAAGTGCAGAATCAAATGAATGCATTCACTTCAGGCCACTTTTAAAGGAAGAAGGGAAGAACAGATACGTGTGCAAATACGTGAAAGTTCTTAAAAAAATTATCTCCATGAGGTAATGAATCTTCATAGAGTATGCAATAGCTCTCTCGAGAAATAAAAGATGAAACCAATACGCTTTTTCCCTTTCTTGTCATCGATTTCTTCGGATAAAGATTATTGCCAAAAGCAAATTTTCTTTAATAGCCATTAATAAGTGTAATGCAGTACAAATAAAAAGCATGCGGCTCCTCACGTCAGTCTGTGGTGCTTCGCTGTGATGCCACGAAGTGGTTTTGTCTGAATTAAAAAAAAAGATAAAAAAGATGACTTGCTGATTCTTGATTTGATATATTTGAGCGATTTTACATTCTACTCAATTCGGACATGCACCTTAAATTATATTGTATAAACAAATGCAAAAAATCGAGAGTTATGCCCCAGAACAAAAAAAAAACATGGGATGACTGATTGATTCTTGATTTGACGTATTTGAGCAATTTTAACTTCTACTCATTTCGGACATGTACCTTAAATTATATTGTATAAATAAATGCAGAAAATCCAGAGTTATGCCCCAGAACAAACAAAAAATGGGATGACTGACTGATTCTTGATTTGACGTATTTAAGCGATTTTAACTTCTACTCAATTCGGACGTGTACCTTAAATTGTATTGTATAAACAAATACAGAAAATCAAGAGTTATGTCCCAGAACAAACAAAAAATGGGATGACTGACTGATTCTTGATTTGACGTATTTGAGCGATTTTAACTTCTACTCAATTCGGACATGTACCTTAAATTGTATTGTATAAACAAATACAGAAAATCAAGAGTTATGTCCCAGAACAAACAAAAAATGGGATGACTGACTGATTCTTGATTTGGCGTATTTGAGCGATTTTAACTTCTACTCAATTCGGACATGTACCTTAAATTGTATTGTATAAACAAATACAGAAAATCAAGAGTTATGTCCCAGAACGAACAAAAAAATGGGATGACTGACTGATTCTTGATTTGACGTATTTAAGCGATTTTACATTCTACTCCATTCGGACGTGTACCTTAAATTGTATTGTATAAACAAATACAGAAAATAAAGAGTTATGTCCCAGAACAAAAAAAAGATGGTATGACTGACTGATTCTTGATTTGACGTATTTGAGCGATTTTAACTTCTACTCAATTCGGACATGTACCTTAAATTATATTGTATAAATAAATGCAGAAAATCAAGAGTTATGCCCCAGCACAAGAAAAAATGGGATGATTGACTAATTCTTGATTTGACGTATGAGCAATGTTACCTTCTACTCCATTTGGAAAATATTGTATAAACAATGTGCTCCATAAAATTAAAATAAATGTGATATGGCCATCACTTTACTTCCTCCGATTTTATAGTATAATAGTAGATTATATATAGTTATACAAGCAAGGCACATCGAACGTTTTTTCATATGATACACACCTTTGAAATGTTAAAAGTTTTTTAAATTCACCATTTTCTACAATCTATCGCAACTATTATTATTTCATAATTATAGATCAAAGATGACAATCATTAATAATTTTAAATAAAATATGTTTCTTTTCTTACTAACTTTCATATTTTTTTGAACTGAAATACTTATAATAAATATTATTTAAAAATAACCAGATAAAAACACACAAATATTGAAATAAACAAATTGTCTTCAGATTGCCAAATAAACTTATGTTCAAAGCTTCATCTTAATTCCTGTATTAGTTTTTGAGATACAGCAGGCAGGCATTTATGTTCATAAGACGTTTTGTAGGATGGAGTAATACTCACATTTGAAACGTGAAATTTACGAAAGAAATTAAATGAAAATGACAAAGTATGCTTCATATTTTAATTAATTACCGTCAGTTTACTCGGATGCTAATGAAATTTCGAAATAATATATTAAAGTAAAAGTGCATTTAGGTCTTTCAGGCAAACATGGTTTCATAAGGATTATAGTTCCAACTTAAGTGCTTGCAATATACTATAAGTGCTTGAAATGACAAATATAAATGTATGCTTTTCTATTACACATGCATACCCCAGAATGACATTTCAACCATATTAGAAACTATAGTGTCCAATCAATAAATTGGCTTTATAAACACAATTTATTCAATAAAAAATTAACAGGCATTTACCAATAGCAAAACTATAGAGATACTGTTCTATTTCAATAAATAAAGTGTGATATATATGTTCTTAACAAGAAAGATACTATATGTTTTGCTATTAGATCTTTCAAAAGCATTAATAGATATACCAAATACAGTACTTATATTTCAAATTAATCACATTATTATTATATCTTATTTTTTTGTAGTAGTCGCTTAGCTTATCAGTTGTTATGTGTTTTAATTTTAATTATACAATTACATTAACAAGTTCTGTGCCACGGCAAGTTTTGAAATTTTACCATTCAGGCTAGGTGGGGTGTACAAGACCCATTTTAAAAATTTAAAAAAAAGTCGATTAATACTGCAAAACTATAATTTACAGGAAAATGATATAAATTTTAATATGCACTAGAGCAATAAATTTAACTTCTATGAATTATTAGTTCAAATATTTACTCTACCAGGCGAGTTGCAAGTTGCTACATTATCATTAATCATAATCATGTGTTTAATATTATTACACATGGCAGATAATTAATAATTTAAACGCTGTATACATACATGATGTGAAGTTGTCTATATTTGACTGTACAATGTTTTTTTTAAGAATTTTCTGTTTTTCAATGAGAATTCTAAATGGCCTGAATGGAAAATACAATAGGGGCTGTATACGGTACGGAACTTGTTAAGAAAGTTTTTAACAAGTTTTCAACCAAATCCGAAGATTATTACTGTTCCTAGAAAAATTAAATAGTTTTCCATCTGTATAATAAATGACACGTACTAATTTATTGCCACTTAAGCGGCTGCGTATGAGGACAGGAAAGGACGGGAAAGGACAGGAATTAATAGGAAAGAATTGGTAAGGACTGGAATTGTCCTCTCCTCTCCTGTCTTATCCTGCCTTTTCCTTTCCCATTCTCTCCTATCCTGCCTTGTCTTATCCTTACCTATCTTCTCCTATCCTTTCCTGTTCCGTCCTTTCGTATTCTATCCTCTCCTATCCTGTTTTATCCGTTCCCATCTTTTCATATCCCACCAAAGGACACGGTGGGTGTTTGACTCTGTTTTTGTTTTCCCTTTTCTGTATTCATATTTTAAAATTTTATTTATTTTTTCATGTAAATAAATCCTGCTGAATCCGGAAGAGGCTACGAATAACTGGCCACCGAGGGAGGATTGCCCAGTGAGGAGACCAGGAGTGCAGTTACAGACCCGACAAGTAGCAAATGTCTTAACTAAATAAATTATACTTTTATGATTGTTTTGGATATATCTTGTTCCTATGTTTAGTTTAATTTTTTAAATATAAGAAATTTATGTATAAAATTAAATTAGTATATTGAAGATTATGATTAAGTATCCTGTTTTATTTACCTGTTTTAATTAGTTAGGTTGTTCAAACAAGTTTGGCACTTTTTACTTTCCCTATACACGTAGTATATAGGGGGAGTATTGTTTTCGTGATTTTTTTTTGAAAAATTTTTTTTGCGGAAATATCCGTTTTGGGGTCCGCTGAACCCAAAACACTAATTTCAGGAATTTTTTTTTCTGTGTCTGTATGTGTGTCTGTGTGTCTGTCGGTGGGCGCTGTATCTCAAAAACGAATAATCCGATTGAGATGAATCTTTAAACTTAAGCTTTTATCGTTAAAAACTGGAACTGAAAAGCTTTTGGTAAATATTTATAAACCGGAAGTGGATGTTTACTCGAAGCGTTTTTTTGTTTTTTGATGATATTTTTCTAAATATGAAAAAAAATTGAAAACGTTTCAAACAAAAGTTAAAGGGAATGAAAAACTGAACAAGTTTTATTAAAATATATTTTTCATAAAACTTTTAACTTTTGAGAAAAAAAATAAAAATTAAAAATTTTGACATTTTTTGCCAATTGCTAATAAACTATTGGAGTTACGTAAAAATTATATAACAAATAATTGTAGAGAATTAAAAAATGAACAAATTATGAAGAATAATGTTTTTCTGTAAACCTCATAGTTTTCGAGTAAAATATAGGGAAAGTACTATGATGGCCACATCACCATTTGAGTAGTAATGTATTCGTGAATTGTGTCTGTGGGCGTTGTACCTCAAAAACGAATTATCGGTTTGAAATAAAACTTTAAAGTTAAGGTTTTAGCGTTAAAAACTGGCACTGAAAAGCTTTTGGTGAATATTCAAAAACCGGAAGTCGATGTTTACTCAAGGCCGTTTTTGTTTTTTTCTGATATTTCTTTTAATATGAAAAATATTACAAATTTTTTCAAATAAAAGTTGAAGGGAATAAAAAACTGAATAAGTTTTGTTAAAACATATTTTTCATAAAATTCTTAATTTTTGAGAAAAAAATTAAAAATTGAAAATTTTGATATTTTTTGCCATTTTCTAAAAAACTATTGTAGTTACATGAAATTTATATAACAATCAATTGTAGAGAATTAAAAAGTGAACAAATGATCAAGAATAACAATTTTGCGTAAACCTCATTGTTTTCGAGAAAAATATAGGGAAAGTACTATGATGGCCACATCACCATTTTTACTTTCCCTATACACGTAGTATATAGGGGGAGTAGTTTTCGTGATTTTTTTTTCAAAAATTTTTTTTGCGGAAATATCCGTTTTGGGGTCCCCTGAACCCAAAAAACTAATTTCTGGAAAAAAAAATTCTGTGTCTGTGTGTGTGTGTGTGTGTGTGTGTGTGTGTGTCTGTCTGTCGGTGGGTGCTGTATCTCAAAAACAAATGATCCGATTGAGATGAAACTTTAAACTTAAGGTTTTATCGTTAAAAACTGGAACTGAAAAGCTTTTGGTAAACATTCATAAACCGGAAGTGGTTGTTTGCTCGAGGCGTTTTTTTGTTTTTTCGTGATATTTTTCTAAATATGAAAATTTTTAAAAAACGGTTCAAACAAAAGTTAAAGGGAATGAGAAACTGAACAAGTTTTATTCAAACATGTTTTTCATAAAATTTTAAACTTTCGAGAAATAAAATAAAAATTGAAAATTTTGACATTTTTTGCCAATTGCTAATAAACTATTGGAGATAAATAAAATTCATATAATAAATAATTGTAGCGAATTCAAAAGTGCACAAATTATTAAGAACAACATTTTTGCGTAAACCTCACAGTTTTCGAGAAAAATATAGGGAAAGTACTATGATGGCCGCATCACCATTTGAATAGTATTGTGCATGAAAATGCATGAAAATGAGGTTTTTTGTCGATATTTTTCTAAATATGAAAAATATTACAAAACTTTTCAAACAAGAGTTAGAGAGAATGAGAAAATAAATGACTTTTATTAAAACATTTTTTTCATAAAATTCTTAACTTTCGAGAAAAACAAAATTGAAAATTTTGACATTTTTTGTCAATTGCTAATAAACTATTAGAGTTACATGAAACTTGTATTACAGATAATTGTAAAGAATTCAAAACTGAACAAATTATTAAGAATAGCCTTTTTGCGTAAACCTCATAGTTTTCGAGAAAAATATAGGGAAAGTACTATGATGGCCACATCACCATTTGATGGTAATGTTTTCGTGAATACGTGTGTCTGTAGACGCTGTATTTCGAAAACGAATGATCCTTTTGAGATGAAGCTTTAAACTTAAGGTTTTATCGTTAAAAACTGGAACTAAAAAGCTTTTGGTAAATATTCATAAACCGAAAGTGGATGTTTACTCGAGGCGTTTTTTTGGTTTTTTTATGATATTTTTCTAAATATGGAAAATTTTAAAAAACGGTTCAAACAAAAGCTAAAGGGGATAATAAACAGAACAAGTTTTATTTAAACATTTTTTTCATAAATTTCCAGAAAAATAATAAAAATTGAAAATTTTGACATTTTTTGCCAATTGATAATAAACCATTAGAATTACATGAAACTTGTATTACAAGTAATTGTAGAGAATTAAAAATTGAACATATTATTAGGAATAACCTTTTTACGTAAACCTTATAGTTTTCGAGAAAAATATAGGGAAAGTACTATGATGGCCACATCACCATTTGTAGTAATGTTTTCGTGCATGCGGTGGGTGCTGTATCTCAAAAACGAATAATCTGTTTGAGATGCAACTTCAAACTTAAGGTTTTGTCGTTAAAAACTGGAACTGAAAAGCTTTTGGTGAACATTCATAGACCGGAAGTGGATGTTTACTCGAGGCGTTTTTTTGTTTTTTAGTGATATTTTTCTAAATATGAAAAATTTAAAAAAACGGTTCAAATAAAAGTTAAAGGAAATAAAAAACTAAACAAGTTTTATTTAAACATATTTTTCATAAAATTCTTAACTTTCAAGAAAAAAAAGAAAAATTGGAAATTTTGACATTTTTTGCCAATTGCTACTAAACTATTGGAGCTACAAGAAATTTATATAGCAAATAATTGTAGAGAATTCAAAAGCGAACAAATTACTAAAAACAGACTTTTTACGTAAATCTCATAGTTTACGAGAAAAATATAGGGAAAGTACTATGATGGCCACATCACCATTTGAATAGTAATGTTATCGTGAATGAAAACGACGTTGGGCTGTATTTCAAAAACTAATAATCCTATTGATATAAAATTTTAAACTTAAAGTTTTGTCGATAAAAACTAGAGCTGGAAAGCTATTTAGTAAACATTCATAGCCCGGAATTGGATGTTTACTCGAGGCGTTTTTTTGTTTTTTCGTCTTATTTTTCTAAATATAAAAAATTTTAAAAAACTGTTCAAACAAAAGTTAAAGGAAATAAAAAACTGAACAAGTTTTATTATAACATATTTTTCATAAAATTGTTAACTTTTGAGAAAACAAATAAAAATTCAAAATTTTGACAATTTTTGCCAATTGCTAATAAACTATTATAGTTAGATGAAACTTGTATAACAAATAATTGTAGAGAATTCAAAAGTGCACAAATTATTAAGAATAACATTCTTGCGTAAACCTCATGGTTTTCGAGAAAAATATAGGGAAAGTACTATGATGGCCACATCACCATTTGAATAGTAATGTTTTCGTGATTGAGTATGTCTTTGGGCGCTGTATCTCAAAACCGAACGATAAGTTTTAGATGAATCTTCAAACTTAAGGTTTCTTCGTTAAAAACTGGCACTGAAAAGCTTTTGTTAATGATTCATAAACCAGAAATGGATGTTTTCTTGAGGCGTTTTTTTGTTTTTTACCCATATTTTTCTAAATATAAAAAATATTACAAAACTTTTCAAACAAAAGTTAAAGGAAATGAAAAACTAAACAACTTTTGTTTGAACATGTTTTTAAAAAAATTATTAACTTTCGAGAAAAAAAATTAAAATTGAAAATTTTGACATTTATTGCCAATTACTCGTAAACTATTAGAGTTACATAAAATTTATTTGACAAATAATTGCAGAGAATTCAAAACTAAACAAATTGTTAAGAATAACATTTTCGCGTAAACTCAATGGTTTTCGAATAAAATATAGGGAAAGTACTATGATGGCCACATCACCATTTATTACTTTCCCTATATAGTATATATAGGGGGAGTATTGTTTTCGTGATTTTTTTTTCAAAAATTTTTTTTGCGGAAATATCCGTTTTGGGGTCCCCTGAACCCAAAACACTAATTTCTGGAAAAAAAAAATTTGTGTCTGTGTGTCTGTGTGTCTGTCGGTGGGCGCTGTATCTCAAAAATGAATAATCTGTTTGAGATGAAACTTCAAACTTAAGGTTTTATCGTTAAAAACTGGAACTGAAAAGCTTTTGGTAAATATTCATAGACCGGAAGTGGATGTTTACTCGAGGCGTTTTTTTGTTCTTTGGTGATATTTTTCTAAATATGAAAAATTTTAAAAAACGCTTCAAATAAAAGTTAAAGGGTATAAAAAACAAAACAAGTTTTATTTAAACATATTTTTCATAAAATTCTTAACTTTCAAGAAAAAAATTAAAAATTGAAAATTTTGACATTTTTTGACAATTGCTACTAAACTATTGGAGCTACAAGAAATTTATATAGCAAATAATTGTAGAGAATTCAAAAATGAACAAATTACTAAGAATAGACTTTTTACGTAAATGTCATAGTTTACGAGAAAAATATAGGGAAAGTACTATGATGGCCACATCACCATTTGATTATATTAAATTTATATTTGGTTTCAGTTGTTCAGACGATGAAAAGCAAAAACAACAAAGAACCGAGCACAGTTTCGTGATAAAATTATTAGAAAAAACTGTCAAATAAGTTATTACCATTAGATCTACAAGGTGGGGCAAAAGTCCCGCTACCATTTTGATTGCCTATAAGTTTGCTCAAAGAAAAGATAAGTAAGTTTGGTTTTCATAAAAAGTCTTTACATGTTTTTTAAATTTAAAATTTACAATTAGACATATGATGCACTCTCATCATGTTATTGTATTGCGAATAGTACGGAATTAAATGTTACTGTCCCAGAATTCCTCTAATGAATAGAATACATTTTGAGACAGGCATGTTTTAATAGCTTCTTTGAACTTATCAAGTGATAGATTCTTAAATGAATTGGGTAATTTATTAAAGAATTTAATGCCGTAATATGAATGGCCTGTTCTACTTATATTTAATCTTGTGGGATTTACGTTAAGATCCATTCTACCTCTGGTATCATAATTGTGGTGTTCATGCGTATTGTAGTCTGACTGATGTTTTTTTTTATATAACATAGGCTTTCAGAAATAAATATACATGGTAAAGTCAAATTACCGAAATTTTTAAAAAATGGTTTACAGTTTTCTCTGTATCTAATGCCTGCTACAATTCTTAAAGCTCGTCGTTGTAGAGCAAAGATCCTGTGTCTTATGGCTGAATGTCCCCAGGCTAGTATACCATAGCGAAGATGTGCTTCAATCAGTGAATGATAAGCCATTTTTAATAAAGCCGCAGACACTTGGTTAGCAAGGTTTCTCAGGCAATAAATATTTTTTGAAATTTTTTTTGCCAACTCTTCACCATGACAATCCCATTTTAAATTGTTGTCTACATGAACACCCAAGAAACACGTGGATTCTTTAGGAGCATGTGTATTATTTTGTACAAATATTATTTACTTGGTTTTTTCATCGTTAAGTTTTAATGAATTAGTTTTGCACCATGAATGAACAATTCTCGGTGAATCCGTGTTCTTTATAGCGAGCTCTTCTTCATTTCTTGCGACATTAATAATTGTAGTGTCATCTGCGAATAAAAGTGCAATTGTATTGCTAAGTGCTAAAGGCAGGTCATTTATTAAAATCAGAAATAAAACAGGACCTAAAATGGAACCATGCGGTACACCAGTGATAGTAGGTAAGATATCTGACTTGTCTTCATTGTGAAATACAACTTGATTTCGGTTTTGTAGATATGAATTTATTGTAGCAAACTATCACTACTAAAGTTATAATTTTTTTCGAATAGGAGACACAATCAAAGGCTTTACTTTAGTCTAGAAACGATCCAGTGCAGGCCGATTTATTTTCAAAGGATGAACTAATTATATTACTAAGTTCAACCACGGCGTCACTTGTTAAACGTTTAGATCTAAAACCATACTGTTTACAATAGAATAACTTATTTATTTCAAAATACTCAACAATTTGTTTTTTGAGAACATTTTCTAATATTTTTGAAATTACTGGAAGTAGTGCAATTGGCCTATAATTTTTCATGTCATTTTTATCACCTTTTTTAAAAATAGGAATGATTTTTGCGAGTTTTAAATTATTGGGAAAATAACCTACAGTTATAGAAAGATTAATCAATTTAGTTATTGGTAAATATAGTTCATTGATCACCATTTTTAATAATTCAGTGCTTATTCCATATATATCATTGGATTTACTATTTTTTTAGCTTACTCGTAATATCCCTAACTTCGACAGGTGATACTAAACGAAAATGAAACTGAGGTGTACTATCAATTCTGAAACAGTTTTTATCGGCTATTTCTTCCGTATCAGAAAGCCCAATATTTGCAAAAAAATTATTCAAATCATCACTGGATAAATTAGTGTCACTAACATTTTGTTTGAGATTTTTTGTTTGATTTATTATTGACCACATCGCTTTTAGTTTGTTGGGGTTACATTTAATTATATTATCGTTTGTACGTTTCTTTGCTTCAATGATTGCAAATTTGTAACGCTTCCTATAGTTGTCTCTGGCCATTTTGGTTACTGCTGAGGGATGCAAAATATATTCTTCATGCAGAAGACTAAATGTGTCTCTCATTTGCTTTATCTCTTGGCTAAACCATTTGTTACTTTTCCTATATACGAAGTATATATAGGGGAAGTATTGTGATCGTGATTTTTTTTTGAAAAATTTTTTTTGCTGAAATATCCGTTTTGAGGTCCCCTGAGTCCATTAAACTAATTTCTGGAAAAAAAAAATTGTGTCTGTGTGTGTGTCTGTCTGTCTGTCTGTCTGTCTGTCTGTCTGTCTGTCCGTGGGTGCTGTATCTCAAAAACGACTGATCCGATTGAGATGAAACTTTAAACGTAAGGTTTTATCGTTAAAAACTGGAACTGAAAAGCTTTTGGTAAACATTCATAAACCGGAAGTGGGAGTTTACTCGAGGCGTTTTTTGTTTTTTTCCGATATTTTTTTTAATATGAAAAATATTACAAAACTTTTCAAACAAAAGTTAAAGAGAATGAGAAACTGAACAAATTTTGTTGAAATATATTTTTCATAAATTTCGAAACTATCGAGAAAAAAAATAAAAATTGAAATTTTTGACGTTTTTTGCCAATTGCTAATAAACTATTAAAGCAACATGAAAGTTGTATAACAAATAATTGTAGAGAATTCAAAATTGAATAAATTATTAAGAATAACCTTTTTGCATAAACCGCATAGTTTTCGAGTAAACTATAGGGAAAGTACTATGATGGCCACATCACCATTTTTACTTTCCCTATACACGTAGTATATAGGGGGAGTATTGTTTTCGTGATTTTTTTTTCAAAAATTTTTTTTGCGGAAATATCCGTTTTGGGTCCCCCTGAGTCCATTGCACTGATTTCTGGAAAAAAAAAATCTGTGTCTGTGTGTGTGTGTGTGTGTGTGTGTGTGTGTGTCTGTCTGTCTGTCTGTCTGTCGGTGGGCACTGTATCTCAAAAACGAATGATCCGATGGGGATGAAACTTTAAACTTAAGGTTTTGTCGTTAAAAACTGGAGCTGAAAAGCTTTTGGTAAATATTCATAAACCGGAAGTGGATGTTTACTCGAGGCGTTTTTTTGTTTTTTCGTGATATTTTTCTAAATATGAAAAACTTTAAAAAACGATTCAAACAAAAGTTAAAGGGAATAAAAAACTGAACAAGATTGATTCGAACATGTTTTTCATAAAAATTTTAACTTTTGAGAAAAAAAATAAAAATCGAAAATTTTGATATTTATTGCCAATTTCTAATAAACTATAGGAGTTACATGAAATTTATATAACAAATAATTGTAGAGAATTAAAAACTGAACAAATTATAAAGAATAACCTTTTTACGTACACCTCATAGTTTTCGAGAAAAATATAGGGAAAGTACTATGATGGCCACATCACCATTTGAATAGTATTGTTTTCGTGAATGAATAGACGTTGGGCGTTGTATCTCAAAAACAAATAATCCTATTGAAATGAAACTTTAAACTTACGATTTTATCGGTAAAAACTGTAATTGGAAAGCTTTTGGTCAACATTCAAAAAGTGGATGTTTATTCGAGGCCTTTTTTTATTTTTTTCCGATATTTTTTTTAATATGAAAAATATTACAAAACTTTTTAAACAGAAGTTAAAGGGAATAATAAACGAAACAAGTTTTATTAAAACACATCTTTTGTAAAATTCTTAACTTTCGAGAAAAACAATAAAAATTGAAAATTTTGACATTTTTAGCTAATTTGCTAAGTTTTGGAGTTACATGAAATTTATATAACAAATAATTGTAGAGAATTGAAAACTGGACAAATTATCAAAAATAACTTTTTTGCGTAAACCTCATAGTTTTTGAGTAAAATATAGGGAAAGTACTATGATGGCCACATCACCATTTGAATAGTAATGTTTTCGTGATTGAATATGCCTTTGGGCGCTGTATCTCAAAACCGAATGATAAGTTTTAGATTAAACTTTAAACTTAAGGTTTTTTCGTTAAAAACTGGCACTGAAAAGCTTTTGGTAATGATTCATAAACCAGAAGTGGATGTTCACTTGAGGCGTTTTCTAGTTTTTACCGATATTTTTCTAAATATAAAAAAATATTTCAAAACTTTTCAAACAAAAGTTAAAATAAATGAAAAACTGAACATCTTTTATTAGAACATGTTTTTCATAAAATTTTTAACTTTCGAGAAAAAAAAATAAAAATTGAAAATGTTGACATTTTTTGCCAATTGCTAATAAACTATTGGAGATAGATAAAATTCATATAACTAATAATTGTGGCGAATTCAAAAGTGCACAAATTATTAAGAACAACATTTTTGCGTAAACCTCATAGTTTTCGAGAAAAATATAGGGAAAGTACTATGATGGCCACATCACCATTTTTACTTTCCCTATACACGTAGTATATAGGGGGAGTATTGTTTTCGTGATTTTTTTTTGAAAAATTTTTTTTGCGGAAATATCCGTTTTGGGCCCCCCTGACCCCAAAACACTAATTTCTGGAAAAAAAATTTTTGTGTCTGTATGTGTGTCTGTGTGTCTGTCTGTCGGTGGGCGCTGTATCTCAAAAACGAATAATCTGTTTGAGATGAAACTTTAAACTTAAGGTTTTATTGTTAAAAACTGGAACTGAAAAGCTTTTGGTAAACATTCATAAACCGGAAGTGGGTGTTTACTCGAGGCGTTTTTTGGTTTTTTTGTCATATTTTTCTAAATATAAAAAATATTAAAAAACGCTTCAAACAAAAGTTAAAGGGAATAAAAAACTGAACAAGTTTTATCCGAATATATTTTTCTTAAAATACTTAACTATCGAGAAAAAAAAATAAAAATAGAAAATTTTGACATTTTTTGCCAATTGCTAATAAACCGTGGGAGCTACATGAAATTTTTATAATAAATATTTATAGAGAATTTAAAACTGAACAAATCATTATGAATAACTTTTTTTCGTAAACCTCATAGTTTTCGAGAAAAATATAGGGAAAGTACTATGATGGTCACATCACCATTTGAATAGTAATGTTTTCGTGATTGAGAATGCATGTGGGCGCTGTATCTTAAAGACGAATTGTCAGTTTGAGACGAAACATTATACTTAAGGTTTTATCGTTAAAAACTGGCACTGAAAAGCTTTTGGTGAACAATTAAAAACCGAAAGTGGCTGTTTACACGCCCCCGTTTTTTGTTTTTTTTCGGTATTTTCTTTAATATGAAATATATTACAAATACTTTCAAACAAAAGTTAAAAGGAATAAGAAACTAAACAATTTTTATTTAAACATATTTTTCATAAAATTCTTAACTCTCGAGAAAAAAATAAAAATTGAAAATTTTGATATTTTTTGCCAATTGCTAATAAACTATTAGAGTTACATGAAACTTGTTTTACAAATAATTGTAGAGAATTAAAAAATGAACAAATTATTAAGAATAACCTTTTTTCGTAAACCTCATAGTTTTCGAGTAAAATATAGGGAAAGTACTATGATGGCCACATCACCATTTTAGGGGTATTGTGATCGTGATTTTTTTTTGAAAAATTTTTTTTGCGGAAATATCCGTTTTGAGGTCCCCTGAGTTAATTAAACTAATTTGTGGAAAAAAAAAATGTGTCTGTGTGTGTGTCTGTCTGTCTGGCTGTCTGTCCGTGGGTGCTGTATCTCAAAAACGACTGATCCGATAGATATGAAACTTTAAACGTAAGGTTTTATCGTTAAAAACTGGAACTGAAAAGCTTTTGGTAAACATTCATAAACCGGAAGTGGGTGTTTACTCGAGGCGTTTTTTTTTCCAATATTTTTTTTAATATGAAAAATATTACAAAACTTTTCAAACAAAAGTTAAAGATAATGAGAAACTGAACAAATTTTGTTAAAATATATTTTTGACTATTCCACTCCTATTGCATGTAGCCAATGAAAATGAGGCATGTGTGTATTTCCCGACAAATGAATTGAATTAGCCTTGACAAAAAAGCGAAAAACGTTGTTTCTACATATGTCAGTTGCAAGTAGTTTATAAAATCAAAAGGTTTGGTAACACTTCATCATCCATAATAAATGCGACGGTGACAAGTTCTACACCAAAAAATCAAACTTAAACGAGATCGTGTGTTTGGAAACGATTTGAAGAAATCTGCGCCGATAAAAACTACCAGTTGTTAGCAAAACTTTAATGGAAACTCTTGCCGCGATTATGATGACTGGGCGTATAATACAAAGAAGGTAAATGCAAATGATTATAAGGGAGGTGTTATTTAATCAATGTCGAATTTTTCTACCAAAATACTGCAGGAGATATATCATAAAAATTTTAATATAAACATTGAACCATTCACCGATATTCGTTTCAAGTCGTGGAATAGTCTTTCCAAATACCATTCGTGATGACAATTAAATCGGAATAAATTTTGTGTTTAGCGCATTCAAGTTTGTTGCTTAATCGCGATTTTTATTCGAGCAACTGATAAAAAAAATCACTCGCCTGGCGGCTCGTGATTTTTTCGTGACAGTTGCTCTCATTAAAATCGCTAAGCAACAAACTTTCATGCAAAAACAAAATTTATTCGAGTAAATTGCCATCACTTATGGTATTACTTGTGATAAAATTCTTTACTTTTGACATTTTTTGCCAATTGCTAATAAACTATTGAAGCAACATGAAAGTTATATGACAAATAATTGTAGAGAATTCAAAATTGAATAAATTATTAGGAATAACCTTTTTGCATAAACCGCATAATTTTCGAGTAAAATATAGGGAAAGTACTATGATGGCCACATCACCATTTTTAGTTTCCCTATATAGTATATATAGGGGGACTATTGTTTTCGTGATTTTTTTTTCAAATTTTTTTTTTGCGGAAATATCCGTTTTGGGGCCCCCTGAACCCAAAACATTAATTTCTAGAAAAAAAAAAATTGTGTCTGTGTGTGTGTCTGTCGGTGGGCGCTGTATCTCAAAAACGAATAATCTGTTTGAGATGAAACTTTAAACTTAAGGTTTTATCGTTAAAAACTGGAACTGAAAAGCTTTTGGTAAACATTCATAAACCGGAAGTGGGTGTTTACTCGAGGCGTTTTTTAGTTTTTTGGTCATATTTTTCTAAATATAAAATATTTTTAAAAACGGTTCAAACAAAAGTTAAAGGGAATAATAAACTGAACAAGTTTTATTTGAACATATTTTTCATATAATTCTTAACTTTCGAGAAAAAAAATAAAAATTGAATATTTTGACATTTTTTGAAAATTACTAATAAACTATTGGAGTTACGTAAAAGTTACATAATAAGTAATTGTAGAGAACTTAAAATTGAATAAATTATTAAGAATAAGTTTTTTACGAAAACCTCATAGTTTTCGAGAAAAATATAGGGAAACTACTATGATGGCCACATCACCATTTTTACTTTCCCTATATAGTATATATAGGGGGAGTATTGTTTTCGTGATTTTTTTTTCAAAAAATTTTTTTGCGGAAATATCCGTTTTAGGGTCCCCTGAACCCAAAACACTAATTTCTGGAAAAAAAAATTCTGTGTCTGTGTGTGTGTGTGTGTGTGTGTGTGTGTGTGTCTGTCTGTCGGTGGGCGCTGTATCTCAAAAACGAATGATCCGATTGAGATGAAACTTTAAACTTAAGGTTTTATCGTTAAAAACTGGAACTGAAAAGCTTTTGGTAAACAATTATAAACCCGAAGTGGCTGTTTACTCGAGGCGTTTTTTTGTTTTTTTCCGATAATTTTTTTAATATGAAAAATATTACAAAGTTTTTCAAACAAAAGTAAAAAGGAATCAGAAACTGAACAAGTTTTATTAAAACATTTTTTTCATAATGTTCTTTACTTGGGAGAAAAAATAAATTATTAAAAATTTTGACTTTTTTATCTATTGCTAATAAACTATAGGAGTTACATGAAATTTATATAACAAATAGTTATAAAGTATTAAAAAATGAGCAAAGTATAAAGAATCGTCTTTTTGCTTAAACCGCATCATTTTTGAGCAAAATGAAGGTAAATAAAATTTCGACGGAAAAATATGGAAGCAGAACCGACATTACAGGGTCCTGCATTTGAATAGCGCTTTTATATGTGGACATTCGTTTTCCGCATAAAATGTATTAAACTAAATTTGTTTGCATTTTACCGCCGACATATATATCTATTTGGGACGTATACCCTCTACAGGTTTATATTATATTATAAATAATTATATTATTTATATTATAACTTTAGTTGTTGAAAAGCCCGCCCGGTTGGAATTAAGATTTCTTCATTACCCACTTTTCGCGCAAAAACAATAAACATATTGTTATCGTAGAAGTTGTGGTTGCATTTTGCAAGTTATAATTTCTTTGAAAGCAAGATTTGCGATTGTTAGTTCGATATTCGTTGAAAAGTATTTTTACGGATATCGAGTGCCCTGATTGCGATTATTAGCGTATGGTTTTTAAATAGTTCCAAACATTCACAGTGCTTTGTGTTTGTTGTTAAACAAACAAAAACAAACACCATTGTAAGTATAATAAAAAAAAAACATAATCTAATGTGAGGCTATTGTATGAGTATACGTATTGGTATTGTTAGTAGGATCAGTTAGGAGGATCAGTGTATGCTTTTTTCAAAGCGTGGAGTGATTTCCCTGCGGTGCTGATTGGACGAATAATATTCAACAAGTCAAGAAAGGTATGTATGCATTTTATATGTAATAAATACAAAATACAGCAGAAAAACCGTATACTTTTCATATACCATTTGCAATATATTATTAAAACTTTTTTTGTTGTTTAATTGAAAATCAAAGAACCAAAAGATAACCTCACATAATAAATATTTGCGTTATATATATATTGGGTGCTATGTTAGTTTCATATCTGCTTAATCGCTTTACCACATAATATCCAGTTTTCACCATGTTAACCCTTTCATTACAGGTTATTTCTAAGATTAAAATCCTTTCAAATACAGCATTTTAAATGAATTTCATATTAATACGTTCTTCGTATTTAAATCAAATTTAAGGGTATATGCATACGTTCATCGGTATCAAAATGTTAGTATTATTCACACAAAAAATAATATTACGTTGAAGAAAATATTATTTTTTCATTTGGATCGAAGACAAAGTTACATAACATTTTAAAATTAACATTAAACATAACTTGCAAATTTAATCATTATACATAGTTCTGTTTAATTTATATTTTTTTTCGTGTGATATATTTCAAAATCACACAACAGTGCATTGGAGTCTTGCAGTAATATGTTTTCTTTTATTTTTCAAATACTAAATGCTGATAATATATTAAAAAACGTACACATATGTTTCCCGTAACTGATAAGTCACTCTTTCAGGTTTGTACAAGTTTGTTTACTATAAAAATTTAGCAATGTATTCATATAGTTGCAGTAATAAACATGCTAACAAGACATATATTTACATTTCTCATCTTCTAACTCAATTAAAACATCAACGAACATTTTTACTCTTTGCTCACAGGACCTATATATACAAAGAGGTATACAAATATTCCTAGTAATGAAAGGGTTAATAAAATTGAATCTTAAAAAGGAAAACAGATCCCTGAGTGAAACTTAGGGTTTTTTTACAAAATGAAGAAGAAATGGCATTTAGGTAAATGTCATTCACCAGAAGTGATTATTTATTTGAGAGACGTTTTGGGTTTTCCAATATTTCAAACAAAATTTAATTGGTAATGAAAAACTGAACAACTTTAATTTACTCATATTCTTCATAATCATCTTGACTTTTTAACAGGTATACTTATGAGGTTTTGTCAATTTTATCTTTAGCATTATTAATGTATTTATGTAATGTATTGTTAGTTTCAAAGGCCACTGAAATTTTATGTGATTTTAATTCATTGTATATAGTAACACAAGGAGGGCCAATGTATTTTAGTTTACAATAATTTAAATCTAATATATTTCATTTAAACGAAAAATTAAGTTAATTTATCCATTAATTATCTACTTGATGAAGTTGGCAAAACAATTGTTGCAATGTTTGACAATAAAAGCCCATAAAAATTTCTACCAAAATGTTTTATTTTCTACATATTATGAAATTTCATTAAGTAACAATCTCACTAATCCAAAACTAAGAATTAAAATTTAAAATGGAAAATTTAACTAGTTCGTTAAATGTGGTAAAAGTTGACATACACTTTGAATTTACATACCCTGTTTCAATTGTTTTATTGGAGATCTTGGTATAAAATTGTTAATTTTAAAATTTAAACTTTAATTTTAAATTGTTCAGATTTGACAAAATTGCCATTTACTTAGTTACATTGTGACAAAATATTAACATTTTATATATTTATTTTCAGTAATAGTTGTATAGGTAAGTAAAGGAAAATGAGGGTTAAAAAGAAGTCTGATAAAACAAAAAAAAATGAAAAAAGGAATTACATGATTAAAAAACGAATCAAAATGCCTGAAGAATTCAAACAGAACAAGAGACAAAAAGATGCATCAATGAAAAAGGTACAAAGAAAAATTAAGGAATATAGAGATAATGAAAAAGAAATGGATTTAGCCAATAAACATATATTAAGGAAAGATGAAATGTATAAAGAAAAGGAGAGAGAGAGGGATTTGGCTAGAAAACATACATTGAGAACAGATGGACTTTATAAAGAAAAAGAAAAATTGAAAAATGTAGCCATTATGAAAAATTTAAGAGAAACTGAACCGTATAAAAAAAAAGAAAAATTGAAAAATGTAGCAATTATGAAAAAATTGAGAGAAACTGAACCGTATAAAGAAAAAGAAAAATTGAAAAATGTAGCAATTATGAAAAAATTGAGAGAAACTGAACCGTATAAAGAAAAAGAAAAATTGAAAAATGTAGCAATTATGAAAAAATTGAGAGAAACTGAACAGTATAAAGAAAAAGAAAAATTGAAAAATGTAGCAATTATGAAAAAATTGAGAGAAACTGAACCGTATAAAAAAAAAGAAAAATTGTTTAATTTAGTCAATACACGAAAATTGAGAGAAGATGAAGAATATAACAAAAGAGAAAAAGAGAAAAATATATTGATTAATAAAAATTTACGACAAAATAGTGAATATAGACAAAGGGAAAAACAATTAGATCGAGAATCAAAAAGAATGCAACGTGAAATAGACCTGTACAGATATAGAGAAAATCTTTATAGGAATTTAATTTCATCATCAAATTCTTTAGATAAATTAAAGTTGGAATTTTTCAAAGACCGTGCATCCACACCTGACCTTGTGTGTTTTTGTTGTGAAAATATATTCTTTAAACATTCTGTAGTAATTTATAGTATTGAGGATAAGAAGAATAAATTTGAGGATGGTTTCTACGAAAAAGTATTTAATACAACTTCTGCCCATGTTTGTCGTACTTGTCTTCGATACATATCAAAAGGTATGGTACCAAAACTAGCCACAAGTAACAATTTGAAATTTCCAGTCATTCCAGAATGTGTAAAGAGACTATCTCCTCTGGAAGAAAGAATGGTCTCTCCATATATAAATTTTATGCAAATACGGCCATTGAAATTCTATGCTCTTAACCCTCAATTAGGTTTAAAAGGTAGTGTAGTAAACATACCCATTGAAATTAATGACATTCTTGACGTTTTGCCTAGAAATTTTAATAACATGGCAACAATACAAATAAAATTGAAAAGACACATGCTTCACAAAACTGATTATATGTTTGAAACCATAAGACCAGCCGTTGTATTGGAAGCATTGAAATATTTATTGAGTACACCACTTTACAAGAAACATCATATTCAAATTGATGAAAAGTATTTGTTGCAGTACGAAAATAATTTTCAAGTGACAGTTGATTTTATTATTGATGAAACAGATCTCGTTGATTCTGAGAAAAACAATAACGATAATGACATTGAGCAAGGTGAAATTAATACTGAATGTAACGAGGAGGCAGAGATTGATGAGGATGTTATGATATTAGATGCAAATCAGAAATTAAATGCAGAAATCAAAATAACAGCTCCAGGTCAAGGTAAAAATCCTATTCCTTGGCATATAACTGATGACATAGAGGAACTTTCATTCCCCACAATATTTGGTGGTTACACGTTTGGAGCCAATGCGAAACTTTCTTACAGTGACAGGGCTAAATCTGAATGTAGACAAAAGGATCGTAGGTCTTGTATACCAACCCGCATATTATATATGGCTAAAAAAAATTAGAGATGGCTTGCATATCTAGCATTAACATATGCTTAAGAAAAAGTAAACAAACTGAAAATGTTAATGCAGCTAATGTTTTACAAACCGAATTTTTAAATTCTCTTATTAAATTTGATGATGGGTACAAAATTTTGAAACAAGTTCGTTCATCGCCCAGTTACTGGGACTCAAAGAAAAAGGATTTGTTAGCAATGATTAGACAACTGGGCAAACCAACAATATTCATGACTCTCTCTGCCGGTGAAATAATATGGCCAGAACTTATTCAAGCTTTATATAAATTGAAATATGATAAAGCTATTTCTGTAGAGGAAGCGTATAAATTAAATGAAAATGAAAAAACCTTGCTCATCAAAAATGACCCTGTTACATGTGCCCGTTATTTTGATTTTAAGGTTTCCAAATTAATGATTTTATTAAAGCAAAAGAATAGTATTTTTGGTAAATATTGCGTCATTGATAGTTATAATCGAGTTGAATTTCAGATGAGAGGATCTCCACACGAACATATACTATTGTGGCTAAAAGATGCTCCTATTTATAATAAAAGTAATCCCTCTACAATAGATGAATACGTCTCATTCATTAATAAATTTATTTCATGTGAGTATGATCCTAATAATCCATATGTCGCAGTACAAAGGCACAGACATACTCACACTTGCCATAAGGGTAAAAGAAATGAACAAAAGTGTAGATTTAATTATCCACTTCCTGTTATGCCTAGAACAATGGTATTAGAACCTCTATCAGATTCAGAAAGAAGTGAAACTTTAAAGGAATCACTATTAAAAATAAGGAAATTAATGCAACACTACTATAAGAAGGAACAGTATGTTCCTTTTGAGGATATATTAACTCATTTAGAATTATCAGAGTCAGAATATATTTTATCCATAAGATCTTCACTAAAACGTACGCAGATATTCTTAAAACGTACGAGTTCAGAAGTTGGCATAAATTGTTACAACAAAGAGATATTGCATTTGTTCGAAGCCAACATGGACATACAAGTCATAATTGAAGAATACGGACTAGCTTCATATATAATTAATTATATAGCTAAAGTGGAGAGTGGCTTGTCAAAATTATTAAGAGATGCATCTTCTGATATAGAAAACGGCAATAGTACTATTAAAGAAAAGTTTTCAAAAATTGCAAACGTTTTCTTAAATAGTAACATGATGTCTGCACAAGAAGCCTCATATCATGTTCTCTCATTACCTTTGTCTAAAATGAGTAGACAATGTACATTTATTAATACTAGTCCAATAAATGAACGGGTTAAGATGCTCAAGTCAAAGAAAGACTTGGAAAGACTGGATTGCAAATCGACAGACATTTTTATGGATACTATTTTCTTAAAGTATAGTAAAAGACCATTATCAATGGAAAACGTCTGTTTGGCTGATTTTGTATCCATTTATTCTA
Organism: Ontholestes murinus; assembly: GCA_963969525.1. Taxonomy (NCBI): domain Eukaryota; kingdom Metazoa; phylum Arthropoda; class Insecta; order Coleoptera; family Staphylinidae; genus Ontholestes; species Ontholestes murinus. The sequence goes on from CAXAKX010000355.1 coordinate 83,882, forward strand.
AAAACAAATCTAGGCATGAAGATGACATAAACGATGATGAGATGTTGGAAGTAGATTCAGTTGATATAGAATATCGAATTCGAAAAACTCCAACAATTATTAGATTCAGAAGGTATAAATTAATACAAGATCCTCTCAATTATTATAGAGAACAACTTTTATTATTTTACCCATGGCGAAACGAATTGAATGACGTTGAGAATGTGAACTGCGAATCACAATATAATATTCACTACCAAATAATAGAGGAAAATCGTCGTAAATACTCAATCGTGAGTGATGAAATTTTGGATGAAGCTCTAGCTAATGTTGAGAATGAAATTATTGAAATTATTGATGAAGATATTCAAAATTACATTAATGACCAATTATCACCTCATCAAGAAATTGATATTGATGTACAAGCTGGCACTCATTTAACAAATAAAAAAAATGCAACAAGATTCACATGCCCTACACGAATATCACAAGAATGTGTATTTCAGTTAATAAAAAGTCTTAACCCACTTCAAAAAGAATTTGTTATGCATATTTTAAAGTGCATTAAAATGGAAATTGAACCATTTCAGATTTTTCTTAGTGGATCAGCAGGAGTGGGAAAAAGTACTGTTATAAATTGCATTTTCCAATTAATAACACATTATTATGACAACATTCCGGGAGGAAATAAAGATCAAATTTTTGTCCTTTTATGTGCTCCATCAGGAAAGGCGGCATTCTTGATAAATGGTATTACTTTACATACTGCTTTTGCTCTACCAGTTGTACAGTGTGCAGAATCTATGCCAGAACTATCCCATGATATTGCAAATAACATTCGAGAAAAGTTGTCGAACTTAAAATTACTAATTATTGACGAAATATCAATGGTCGGTAGTACTCTATTTAGTCGTGTAGATAGCAGGCTCAGGCAAATAATGGGAGTGAATACATTGTTTGGAGGAGTTTCAGTTATTTGTGTAGGTGATTTGAATCAATTGCCTCCCGTTATGGATTCATATATATTTAAAATGCCGAAGAGCAATCAGTTAAATAACTTTTTTGATTCAAATCCATTATGGGACGAATTTAAAATTTTTGAATTGACACAAATAATGAGACAGAAAGATGATTTACAATTTATAACTGCTTTAACTAACTTGGCTGCTGCGAAAATGACGGATGATGATATAAAGCTAATAAGATCACGTCAAGTACATGAACGTCAAATTCCCAAAAAAGCTATTAGGTTGTTTGCTGAAAACTATAATGTAGATTTGTATAATGACATGAAGATAAACGAACAACCAGGTCAGCCATATAAATCTAGTGCGAAAGATATTATTTTGGGAAAAGTGAGCGAGACAACAAGAACTTCAGTTTTAAATTCATTACTGAAGAAAAAAGTGTCTGAAGTTAATGGACTGCCACATATTATAACTTTTAAGATTGGCATAAAGTATATGATAACATGTAATATTGATGTTGAGGATGGTTTAGTTAATGGTGCATGTGGAGTACTAGAATTAATAACTTTCAAACCAAATACACAAGAGCCCTCTTTAGTATGGTTAAATTTTGACTCAAAATTGATTGGCAATAAAGCAAAATTATCCTATTGTGAACAAATGCGCAAAGAAAATATTGGCCCACATTTGACACCTCTTTCAAAAGTAAACAATACATTAAATATATCAAATAAATTACAATATCACATTGTTAGACAACAGTTTCCTCTTGTCCCCGCTGAAGCACTCACAATCCATAAGAGTCAAGGACAAACATACACTGATGTTTGTGTTGATTTAAAAAAATCTAAGAAAATAACTCGCAATATGTTATATGTGGCTTTGAGCCGAGTTACAAAATTATCAGGATTATATATTCTAGGCACGTTTCAAAGTCCTGTGCTAAAAAAGAAAGAAGATCCAAGTATGGCTGAACTATCAAAATTGAGAAATACAAAACAACTAAATTTATCATTTAATACATTAAAAAAAGAAAATGGTTTGAAAATTATTTATCTTAACATTTGTTCTTTGACAACAAAACTGGAGCATATTATATCTGATGAATGGTACCTTAGAGGTGATATCTTAATATTCAGTGAAACATTAACTAAACCTTCTGATCAAATTGACATTGCTAATTTTAATACAGTATTCAGATCAGATTGTATTAATAAATCACGGGGACTTATATGTTTTTGTAAAAATGGCCTTAATATAAATGACATTAAACACATAGTGAATATTAAAGAAAATTGTCACATTGAGTTGTTGAGTTTTAATGTTTTAAATAATATTATAATTACTGGATATAAATCTCCTAATGCACCACAAACCTTTTTTGAAGCAGAAGTGCATAAGATAATGATTGAAATAAATTCAAGTGCAGAAATTGATCAAACGATTTTCATCGGAGACTTTAATTTTAACATTATAAATAATGATAATACATTTCTAAACAACGTACTAGCATCTTACAATCTCTCAACAAAATTATCTATCGATCTATGTACTACAAATTTAAAAACTCAAATTGATGTCATCTTTTCAACATCTGAAAATATAGAAACTGGTGTTTATGAAACTTATTTTTCATATCATAAAGCAATTTATGCCATCATAAAAAATAATATATTTTCTGAAGAACCAAAGGAACATAAAGAAATAAAATCTTTTAAATTAAATTGTAATGATGTATTAAAAATGTCAAAAAAAGAAAAACTACCAGAACCTCAATGTGTCAATAGTAGTAAAAGTGTTGAAATTAAATTTCCTGAATATGCTGTAGAACTGAATGAATCTCATATGGATACTGTTCTGTCTAGTGTGGGTTACTTAGAAGATATCCATATAAATGCTTTCAGGCAGATTGTGTCTTTACACACTCATTTTCAACCACAGGACCCACTATTTCTTCAAATACCATCCTATATAAAACCTGTCCGTAATGCCCCAGATTTACAAATTTTATTTAGTTTAAATGAGGGTTCTTCAATTGGACATTGGATTTGTATTTATTTTGATGGAAATGCCACTATTGATGTATATGATAGCCTAAATTCTACTCGTTTGCATCCAGATCATATATTATATATTGAACATCTTTATGGCACAAATGAAAAGAACATAAACTATCATCAGGTGCAACAGCAGCTTAACAACTACGATTGTGGCATTTTTGCAATAGCATTTGCAACATCAATTTGTTTTAATAAAAATCCTGCAACAGAAGAATATATAGTTGAAGAAATGAGAAATCATGTTGCTGAAATATTGAGAACAAAACAACTAACACTATTTCCTACTAAAGACAAATAAATCTATAATGAAAAAACTATAACATTCACTTATTTAAATATATCAATAGACAGATATATAAAAAATACACCTAATTTTGAGCACAGGAGGATGGATTTCCACTCCTATCATAAAAAAAAATATGAATGAAGATACTATGAAGAAAAAATACAAAGATTTGTCCAATAAATATAAATTAAAGAGAAATATTTAAAGAAAAAGAGAGGTTGAAAAATGTGGCAATTATGAAAAAAATAAGAAAAGATGAACTGTAAAATGAAAAGGAGCGAGAGATTTAACTAATAAACATATATCGAGAACTGATGAATTGTATAAAGAAAAGATGAACTGTACAATGAAGTAGAGCAAGAAAGAGATTTACCTAATAAACGTATATCAAGAACCGATGAACTGTACAATGAAATGGAGCAAGAAAGAGATTTAGTTAATAAACGTATATCGAGAACTGATAAACTGTATAAAGAAAAAGGAAAGATTGAAAAATTTAGCCATTATGAAATAATTGAGAGAACATGTACTGTATTAAGAAACAGAGACATAAAGGGATTTAAATAAAAGAAATGTAAAAAAGTGTTGCTAAAATTTTTTGATACCAAATTATTGCCACCATTTTCCACCATAAATTACAATAATAAAGTAAATTATAAAATAATAGATTGTGATCAATGACTACTGTATTTACCAAAAAAACTGTTTTATTATTCAAAAGTAATAACATTTAAAATGAGCCACTGGGTTATTTTACATTTTTCAAAATATTCCACCACTTGCTACTAATTTAAGTCTAACAACTGATACCACAACAACCAAGACCTTCGACTGACCTTGTCCTAGTCCTAGTGATGGCATTCTGTTTTGTTTCACACTCTTATAAGAAGGACCAAATGGACTACATACTGGACTGGATATTTTTTCGTTATTTAAACATTCAAGAATTTAGAGGAGCCACAAGGAGAGCTAATGCAAGCAATCTTCATCATCTTCACCATTGAGTTTAATTATTAGGCCAAGGCAACTCTGGTAAGTCAGCAACCATTTTGACTTAATTGAAGCCGGTTGTTAGTAATTATTAAATCTCTTAATTAGGTGTGCATACTAGTTATTTAAATATTCGACCAATTGGAGGATGTGCAAGGAGGGATGATGAGAACAATCTTCACCGTCTCCACCATCAAGCATTTAGTTATCTTATCGAAGATGATCGAGCTTAGGCCAAGGCTCCCACAGCGGCAAGCAACAGTGTAAACTCTTGTAAGTTACCAATCATTTTGCGACTCGTTATTAATTATATCCCTAACTCAGGTGTGCATAGTAGTTACTTGTTTAATTGAATTTGCCCGTTTCATTTTTGATTTAGTTGTAAACTATCTTAATTTGTATTTATTTGCCATTGAATCGTAATGTCTGCACATACCAGAACTAGAACCAGACCACAGCTAAATATGCCAGTTTGATGGTAGATTCAAAACCTATTAAAAACACGTATAAAAATTCACTAAAGCTTTTTCAAATTATACTCCCTTCATTTATCAGAGATATAAGTGGTTTTGTTTCATTGAGGGTCTTCACTATTTTCAGCCATCTCTTTGTCACTTATGGATGTGATCAATTACAAGTTTTTAAAGAAATTGCTTGGTGATAGATATATAAATAATTAGTAAGTGTGTCTTCATCTTATCGCTTATTGCAAATTAAATTTATTTTTGTGGAGCTTTAATGCATGTATTAAACATTACCTCTTCCCCTCGTTTCAATTATTTGTTATTTAATTTAATGTTGCACATTGTGGACTAAAACTAGCAAACAGTTTGAAATTAAACCAATTAATAGATCTTTTTCCTTTAAATTAACTTAACTCATTTGTGTAATTAAGCAGTTTAATTGATCTTTAGTGAACATGGAGAATTGAAACCTAAATCAGAACTTATAAAGGGTCATCGAAAAGCGTACTGGTGGACCAATATAGATTCGTTTTATTGCCCTCCTTTTAATGGCAGTCATAATTTACCATCATATCAGGTTTTCTTTGATTAGTCATCGGTGAACGTTTTAGATAATTGAAACATTGTTTGTATTGCATTCATGGTGATCATTCTGTGCAAAAGGTAGTCCTCATTGAAAAGTCATAACATTTGTATACGAAGTTATAATCCTTTCACTGCATCTGCACTTTTCCTCTTCGTCAGTCAAGATAGGAATAAATGTAAAATAATATAATAAATTCATGGTGTATGTGCAAAAATTTTTATGCCGCTTCACGCAGAGAGATTTTTTTTGTTTTATCTGTAAATGTTGACTCTAGCATCATAAAGTTGCTTTTAAATTTGTTTTCATCATTGAAGATATAGTTGCTTGTTTGAAGTTTTTTCAGAAGGGAATTCAGCAAAGAAATTTTTATTTTGTTTTGTTGGCTTTGTCCAGCGAATGGTGTTTTTGGAGGATATTGTGAGACTCAAAAGGGGGGAACCATGCCTTATAAACTCTCATCAGGGTGAGCAGTCGGCTTCATCATTTTTAACTTTCTTCGAAGGAAAAACAACCTATTCAAAATAAAAACCCTTACTTATTGTATGAATATTAAATTAATTAATAAAGACGAAAAGTAAATAGTCTGAGTATGCAAATATGCAACATGTTCTTAACTCTGTAACTGATGCAGATGGCAATTTATTTAATTTATAAATAATGGTTGATTTAAACAAATATTAAGTTTTCCTGTTTTACATTTAGTTATCATATTTGTTTAGATAGGTTTAGTAATTTGTAAAAATATTTTCTATTTTTTACTTAAATAGTTTGAAATTATCAATCTCAATTTAATATTTTTATGTAAGTCCTTGTATATAAAAATAAACGATTATTTCAATAGTAGAATTATTAATGTCATGTTTTATAAAGTTTAATACTTGCTCTCGTTACCAAGTAATTAATTCAATAAGTTATTTGTTTTTAACTTTTGTTACACTTAATTTTGCAGAGGTTCGAACAATTTAAATATTTATATATTCAAGCTACTTGAATCGACTATCAATTCGGCAGTTGTGGCAGTGTTTGTCATTAAGATTTTATAAAAGAGTGACATGTGCATACATTACAATAGCAAAGATGGATAAAATTTGGAGGTGAAAGATCAAATCTAAAAATATAATAAAACATTTTTACTCAACTTATACTCAACGCAACTCAACATGCCATTATCAAAACTTAACTAATATCTTTTAATCCCTTAGTATTAACAAATGAAATAACATTTTTTCTAATATTTATCAGTATATTCCTTTTTCCATAAACTCTGTTTCTAATAGATTGCATGGATTAATCAAAATACACAAAGATAATCCACTATTCAACATGTAGGTTTGTTTTATAATTCCCCATACCATACCATGTCTATCCATCTCACCATACCCATGTAAACATAAGTCTGTATCATATAGTTTTTCCACTACCTTTTTCTATACCTATATTATTTGAATGTTTGTAAATTGTATTGTCTCATTATTTAGATTTTTAATTTTTTTATTCTATCACTAAAACTAACAACTAATGTTCCTTGGATATTTATAGAAAACCTACCTACTTTTACCAATTCTGGTATTCCAATAATTTCAGACACCCGCTTAACATAAAATGGCTGCATTCAATTCAATAATTCATAGAGCTTTAAGTATTCCTTTATACACTTAAATATTATTTAATTTAATTTGATGCATATAGCTTTTAATTCATTTCATAACTTATTCAATCCTAAAAGAAAACATAAAATATTTAAAAAACCTCTTTAAATTTTTAACATTTGCTTCTCTTCGGTTGGTAAGGAGGTATACTTAATGCACTGTGTATGTAATGTCCAAGATGTATACGCATAATAAAAAATTTCCGTATAAAATATTCAATCTTAGTTTGTAAAATTGTATTTTAATTTACTTTGAGTTTTCATAATGACATGATGAGTTGCCAAAATTATAGTCAACAATAAGTTTAGTGATGTACCAACAAAGTAACAATGTTTTATTATATTTAGAACATATATAATGAAGTAGAAGCTTCAATCTAAAAATGTTCCCCTTCATTGGCAAATAAGTCGAATTGAGAAGGTGCATCCCGGTTCAGATGACATGATTGGAGTAGGCTCATTGTATATATTAATTCATCAAATCAACAAAAATTTAATGGTTTCATTGCTCTCATGTCACAGATTGTTGTGAAACAGTTTTACTATCTATATTTTTACTATATTATGAATAATTGTTTTTAGAATTCTCGGGTCAAAAAACAACTGTAGCTTTGTTATCTAAGAACCGATTTTATTTATTTTGATATCATTGACAAGACAAAAGTCTGGCTTCTTGAAATGCCGGAAATATACATGCTAATATGTAAAAATGTGCAATAAAATATTTTTTTCGTTAAAGAATTAAATTAAATTTTAGAATTTATTATAGTAATATAAGTTTTACACCTTAAACTTTTTTTTACACAATTCTGGTAATTTTTTTCACTATAACAAAAAAACGAGTGTTTTCTGCTTGGATAATACAATGTTAATTCTTAAGGCCTAATTCTTAACTAATACACAACAAATACTTTTCATTTTTCCTGCTTAACATTCTCAACATTTAACTAAAAATAGTTTGTATTTGTAAACAATGATTAAATTGATGTAACAATATCTGACTCAGCTTCTTTGTCTGCCTTCAAATGTTCCCAAAGCCTTAAATGATGCGAATTCATATTTTCACAATTACTTTTTAGTTGCAAAAATTTGATATCAGTATTACTCCGTTTTGATATATCTATCATATCAATATCTTCATTGCTTTTATATTTTCTCTGTGGCCCAGTTTTTAATAAAATTACCTTCACACTTAATACATTAATTTTCGTCCCCTATACAGAAATAACAATTTATTGCACATTTTTAAAGGTTAAGATGTACATACTATTTTAATAATTATATTTTATCGCTTACATTTTTGTTTTTCCAATGACATTGAAATGAACAAAATTGTTTCATATAAAAAAAAAGTTACAGTTATTACAAACTTAATACTTACTTATTACTGCAATAATACTCTATTTAGGATACTTTATACCATATACTAGCTAACAAACTGTTTCGTACAAATCTGTGATATAAGAGCACCAGCCATTACGTGGTTTCATATGAAACGAGCCAGTAACTACTATGCATACTTGAGCGTGTCCTGTCCTCTCCTGTCATTTTCCAGCCTTTTCCTGTTATGCCTTATTCTTCCCTGTCCATTTCCGTACTTTCCTATCCTTATCTGTCCTTTCCTGTCATTTTCTGTGCTTTCCTGTCTTTTCCTGTCCTCACAAGCGCCGCGTAAGTGGCAATAAATTGATACGTGTTATTTATACAGATGGAAAACGATTTAATTTTTCTAGGAACAGTAATAATCTTCAGATTTGGTTGAAAAATTGTCAGTAAACAAATTGCGGTAATTGAAAAATAAGCACAATTAACTGTAAATAATAGGCAAATATTGTTGACATGAAATGTGTTTTAACACCAGTTTTAAAATATTTTGTGTTTATGAGCAATACATAATTAATCATTATGTAGCAATTTAAAAGTCTTATTAAATTAAGTAATGTTTTTTGAGGTCTGTGAAACTTTGCCCCGCTCAAACCCTGACACCAATCACCACTGCCTAGCCCCCACATATCCCCGTTCTAGCAGACGTCCTCGTCCCAGTAGCTAGCCTATAAATTCATGCTATTCTATAAACGAAATGGTATTTTTCTAAGCATAAAACAATTTTAAATTCAATAGTTTTGAAATGAATTTTTTATTTTGTTCAAAAGAATAAAACTATAGATTTTTTAAATCCGACAACTGTTCTTTTACGTAGCGTGTTTATCTAAATCTCGTCGTTTTTGGAAACAAAAATGAATTGAGAATTATGGATAACACACGCCATGGCCGGTAAGGGCATCTCCTCTTCATTTCGAAAGAAATTAGGATCGATGATGCTACCGGCCCACAAACTACGTACCATTATCATTAATCATTAACAATAAATTTATAGTTGTATCCTTTTGAACATAATAAAAAATTCATTTCAAAAATATTGAATTTGAAATTGTATCATGCTTAGCAAAATACCCTTTCGTTTTTGGAATAGCCTGAATTTATGGGCTAGCTCCGGGGTGTCCGGGTTTGAGCGCGGCGAAATTTCAAAGACGTCAAAAAATATTACTTATTTTAATGGGACTTTTAGAATATCATTTCAAAAATATTATCCATTTTAATTTTCATTTAAAGTTGATTTTTTTTAAAGCCATTAGTTTATAGATTAATTAATATTTATGGATAGTTATTGTGTAGTTGTCGCCCTCGCCCCAGTAGCTAGCCCAAAAATTCATGATAGTTCTATAAACGAAATGGTATTTTTCTAAGCATGATACAATTTTAAATTCAATAGTTTTGAAATGAATTTTTTATTTTGTTCAAAAGAATAAAACTATAGATTTTTTAAATCCGACAACTGTCCTTTTACGTAGCGAGTTTATCTAAATCTCGTCGTTTTTGGAAACAAAAATGAATTGAGAATTATGGATAACACACGCCATGGCCGGTAAGGGCATCTCCTCTTCATTTCGAAAGAAATTAGGATCGATGATGCTACCGGCCCACAAACTACTTACCATTATCATTAAAAATAAATTTATAGTTGTATCCTTTTGAACATAATAAAAAATTAATCTCAAAACTATTGAATTTGAAATTGTATCATGCTTAGAAAAATACCCTTTCGTTTTTGGAATAGCCTGAATTTATGGGCTAGCTCCGGGGGCGCGACTGCTACGACAGTGATAGCTGGGGGCTAGGGAGCGGTGATTGGTGTCCGGGTTTGAGCGCGGCGAAATTTCAAAGACGTCAAAAAATATTACTTATTTTAATGGGACTTTTAGAATATCATTTCAAAAATATTATCCATTTTAATTTTCATTTAAAATTGTTTTTTTTAAGTGCCATTAGTTTATAAAATAATTCATATTTATGGATAGTTATTGTGTAGTTGTCGCCCTCGCCCCAGTAGCTAGCCCAAAAATTCATGCTATTCTATAAACGAAATGGTATTTTTCTAAGCATGATACAATTTTAAATTCAATAGTTTTGAAATGAATTTTTATTTTGTTCAAAAGAATAAAACTATAGATTTTTTAAATCTGACAACTGCTCTTTTACGTAGCGTGTTTATCTAAATCTCGTCGTTTTTGGAAACAAAAATGAATTGAGAATTATGGATAACACACGCCATGGCCGGTAAGGGCACCTCCTCTTCATTTCGAAAGAAATTAGGATCGATGATGCTACCGGCCCACAAACTACGTACCATTATCATTAATCATTAAAAATAAATTTATAGTTGTATCCTTTTGAACATAATAAAAAATTAATCTCAAAACTATTGAATTTGAAATTGTATCATGCTTAGAAAAATACCCTTTCGTTTATAGAATAGCCTGAAATTATGGGCTAGCTACGGGGGCGAGGGCGATTGCTACGACAGATATAGCTGGGAGCTAGGGAGTGGTCATTGGTGTCAAGGTTTGAGCGCGGCGTGGTTTTAGAGTCGTCAAAAGACATTACTATTTTCTATGGAACTTTTAAAATGCTACAACAAAATGGTTAATTATGTATTGCTCATAAATTTAAAATATTTTAAAACTGGTGTTAAACACATTTCATTTCAACTATATTTTCCTGTTTAATTTTAATTTAAAGTTGATAATGCTTAAAAACCATTAGTTTATAGATTAAATTATATTTATGGACAGTTATTGTGTAGGGGTCGCCCTCGCCCCCGTAGTTAGCCCATAAACCCATGATTTCAATTCTAAATTCAATAGTTTTGAAATGAATTTTTTATTTTGTTCAAAAGAATAAAACTATAGATTTTTTAAATCCGACGACTGTTCTTTTACGTAGCGTGTTTATCTAAATCTCGTCTTTTTGGAAACAAAAATGAATTGAGAATTATGGATAACACACGCCATGGCCGGTAAGGGCATCTCCTCTTCATTTCGAAAGAAATAAGGATCGATGATGCTACCGGCCCTCAAACTGCGTAACATTATTATTAATCATTAAAAATACATGTATAGTTTTATTCTTTTGAACATAATAAAAAATTCATTTCAAAACTATTGAATTCCAAATTGAATAATGCTTAGAAAAATACCCTTTTGTTTGTAGAATTGTATTAATTTATGGGCTAGCTACGGGGGCGAGGGTGACTGATACGACAGTGATAACTGGGGGCTAGGGAGTGGTGATTTGTCAAGGTTTGAGCGCAGCGTAGTTTCAGAGTCGTCAAAAGATACTACTAACTTCCCTCTATGGGTCTTTTAAAGTGCTACAAAATGATTGATAAATACAAATTATACTAGAAACAAATGGGTTTTCTAAGATAGTAATAAGGTAGATTTTAAACATGATACAATTTCAAATTCAATATTTTTTTTATTGTGTTCGAAAAATGAAACTATAGGTTTTTTAATGCTATTCGACAATTGTTTGCCTAATCTCGTTATTTTTGGCAACAAAAATGAATTGAGATTTATGGACAACGCAGGCCATGGCTGATAAGGGCATCTCCTTCTTATTTCAAGAGAAATAAGGATCGATGGTGTCACCGGCCCACAAATTACATACCATCGTAGGTTCTTATTAAAACTAAATGTATGGTTTAATTCTTTCAAACATTAAAAAAAAATGTTTTAGCAATATTGAATTTAAAATTGTATCATGTTAAAAAAATACCTTTTAGTCTATAGAATATGCTGAATTTATGAATATCTGTGGACTAGTGCACTGTGATAGTAGAGTTGTCAAAAGACTTTTAAAGTGCCACATAATGATTGATTAAGCATTGCCCATAAATACAAAATAATATAATTGTTTTTTAAAGCAATTAGTAATTGCTGAATGAAACACATTAGTTTGTACATTTTTAAAAATTAAATTATTAAAAAATAAATGTGTATAGAGTTTAATTCTTTCTAACACAATAAAAAATCTAATTTCAAAATTATTTATTTTTCACTTATATCATGCCCATCTCGTCGCAGCTAGCTGATCCATAAATACAAGATATTCTGTAAATTAAAAATATGTTTTTTTCAAGAACGACATATGGTTTGCTTTTAAAGCGTTTTTGCAATAGTTAATTTAAAATCAACTATACTTGGCTACAAGAGAGTATTGCGATTGTAGTTTTTTTTTTAATTAGAAATAAGCTTTATTTGATAATCTGAAGAACTGAAAATTTTTAGTAATATTTCGTACATAGGAAGTGAGTATAGACCTTAACCATTGATTTGTCTTTTCGCAATTGAAAAATATGAAAAATGTTAGAAACACATTTTAATAAACATTTAAGGCAATAAAAGTCGTTAAACTTATTAGAAAATTTTAGTTGTTTTTATCTATAATTATAAATTAATAAACATTATTTTAACATCATCAATCATTATAGAGAATGTTAAATTTATAAAAATTAACATTATTTTTGTAATATTACTGTTTGAATAAAATCAACGAATGTCACTAAAATCTGGGGAGACAAAAAACATGATGGCCGCATCATAATTTTTGGCTTTCTATAGCCTAACATCTAGGAGTTTTCTTCATAAAATTTTCTTGTACAAAACAGCGCACAAAATGCAAAAAATACAAATATTTTTTAATCGCAACATTATAATGATGTTAAACGTATTATTTAATTATTTATTATGTATATATAAGGTTTATTGCTATAAATATTCGATTTAATTTTTCCAAAATTGAGTTTGAAATTGAGTTTTAAATTATACATTATTTTTTATAATTATTCACTTGCATATCTTAATTTCAAGCTATACATATATATAGAGTCGACTCACCGATAGCTGACTGTGACTCATCGCTCTATATTGAAGGAATCAGACATAGATTCCATCTTTCAATTTATTATGTCTCGGTCATCCTAGGATGATAGTAGAACGAGATATTAATTTCTATACGATTCTTAGTACAAAATTGCACGATTCATAGTCGGCTCTCGATGGATGGACTATACTACTAAAATGTTGTTACATTTAGGTTATTTTAGTAATGAGTATAACGGTAACTGAAAGTATATGTTAATGTGTGTCAGTACACATACTGATACACCTTATTTTAACTTGTAAACAATAGGAAGTTAGGCGAGAGAAGAATCTATGAAGGCGTACAGGTACCGTTAAGAAGGAGTAAGCGTTTGCGATCTCCGAGGGGTTGACCCGGACCGACAAACGCTTAATCGCGGATAGTGCGGGAATCAGATAAGAAATAGCGACAAAAATGTTTAAGAGTGGAGAAAATAACTGAAGAGGAATTAAATATAAACAAAATAAAATAGGAAACTATCCAGGGAAATATACAAAACTACATGCTGGAGAAGATTCCATATGAACATATGCTAAGTTAGGTTCATGTATTGAATTAATGAATGCCTAGCGGTAAAACATAATTTTGTTCTTCTTTTTGCATTGCCCCTAATTTACGACCAGATACTATATCTGAGAAGGATTAATGTTAACAGAAAGTATAGAAAATAGATTCTGTAGCACCGACACAAATATTCCAATAATCCTTATGGCGTCCTTGTGTTCTATACAGATCTATCACTAATTAATTTCAGTTCGAAAAACATCGCCTATTATCTCCATACCAAATCAATGCATTGCTATTAAACATATAGAATGTTGAACGAAATAGTGCTGCCTTGCTAGTGTTGCTGGTCACACGAAGTCCTCGAAGTCGCTAAATAATGCATCATGTATTTCAAGTTGCTTGGGTTCGAAGATCGTCCACGAGATTAGCCGAATTTCACAAATATATTGAAAATTAAGAACTTAATCTAATTCAACACGTAATAAAAGGTAATATAGGCCAATTGACTAATTCTGAATTTGAAGTATTTGAGAAATTTAATTTTCTCCTTCTTAGTGTAGACGTTGTCCTTAAAATGTATTCTATAAACAAATACAGTAAATCAAGAGATAGAGTCCATTCACACATAGCCACTTCGTGGTGCCACAAAGAAGTGCTGCAAGTGGCGCGACTACTGGCAAAGTGCAGAATCAAATGAATGCATTCACTTCAGGCCACTTTTAAAGGAAGAAGGGAAGAACAGATACGTGTGCAAATACGTGAAAGTTCTTTAAAAAAATTATCTCCATGAGGTAATGAATCTTTATAGAGAGTAGCAATAGCTCTCTCGAGAAATAAAAGATGAAACCAATACGCCTTTCCCATTTCTTGTCATCGATTTCTTCGGATAAAGATTATTGCCAAAAGCAAATTTTCTTTAACAGCCATTAATAAGTGTAATGCAGTACAAATAAAAAGCATGCTGCTCCTCACGTCAGTCTGTGGCGCTTCGCTGTGATGCCACGAAGTGGTTTTGTCTGAATTTAAAAAAAAAGACTTGCTGATTCTTAATTTGACATATTTGAGCGATTTTACATTCTACTCAATTCGGACATGCACCTTAAATTATATTGTATAACCAAATGCAAAAAATCGAGAGTTATGCCCCAGACCAAAAAAAAAAACATGGGATGACTGACTGATTCTTGATTTGATGCATTTAAGCGATTTTACATTCTACTCCATTCGGACATGTACCTTAAATTGTATTGTATAAACAAATACAGAAAATCAAGAGTTGCGTCCCAGAACAAACAAAAAAATGGGATGACTGATTGATTCTTGATTTGACGTATTTGAGCAATTTTAACTTCTACTCAATTCGGACATGTACCTTAAATTGTATTGTATAAACAAATACAGAAAATCAAGAGTTATGCCCCAGAACAAAAAAAAAATGGGATGACTGACTGATTCTTGATTTGACGTATTTGAGCGATTTTAACTTCTACTCAATTCGGACATGTACCTTAAATTGTATTGTATAAATAAATACAGAAAATCAAGAGTTATGCCCCAGAACAAAAAAAAATGGGATGACTGACTGATTCTTGATTTGACGTATTTGAGCGATTTTAACTTCTACTCAATTCGGACATGTACCTTAAATTGTATTGTATAAACAAATACAGAAAATCAAGAGTTATGCCCCAGAACAAAAAAAAAATGGGATGACTGACTGATTCTTGATTTGACGTATTTGAGCGATTTTAACTTCTACTCAATTCGGACATGTACCTTAAATTGTATTGTATAAACAAATACAGAAAATCAAGAGTTATGCCCCAGAACAAAAAAAAATGGGATGACTGACTGATTCTTGATTTGACGTATTTGCGCGATTTTAACTTCTACTCAATTCGGACATGTACCTTAAATTATATTGTATAAATAAATGCAGAAAATCAAGAGTTATGCCCCAGAACAAAAAAAAATGGGATGATTGCTAATTCTTGATTTGACGTATGAGCAATGTTACCTTCTACTCCATTTGGAAAATATTGTATAAACAATCTGCTCCATAAAATTAAAATAAATGTGATATGGCCATCACTTTACTTCCTCCGATTTTATAGTATAATAGTAGATTATATATAGTTATACAAGCAAGGCACATCGAACGTTTTTTCATATGATACACACCTTTGAAATGTTAAAACTATGAGTTTTTTAAATTCACCATTTTCTATAATCTATCGCAACTATTATTATTTTATAATTATAGATCAAAGATGACAATCCTTAATAATTTTAAATAAAATATGTTTGTTTTCTTACTATCTTTTATATTTTTTTGAACTGAAATACTTATAATAAATATTATTTAAAAATAACCAGATAAAAACACACAAATATTGAGATTGCCTTCAGATTGCCAAATAAACTTATGTTCAAAGCTTCATGTTAATTCCTGTATTAGTTTTTGAGATACAGCAGGCAGGCATTTATGTTCATAAGACGTTTTGCAGGATGGAGTAATACTCACATTTGAAACGTGAAATTTATGAAAGAAATTAAATGAAAATGACAAATTATGCTTCATATTTTAATCAATTACCGTCAGTTTACTCGAATGCTAATGAAATTTCGAAATAATATATTAAAGTAAAAGTGCATTTAGGTATTTCAGGCAAACATGGTTTCATAAGGATTATAGTTCCAACTTAAGTGCTTGCAATATACTAAGTGCTTGAAATGACAAATATAAATGTATGCTTTTCTATTACACATGCATACCCCAGAATGACATTTCAACCATATTAGAAACTAGAGTGTCCAATCAATCAATTGGCTTTATAAACACAATTTATTCAATAAAAAATTAACAGGCATTTACCAATAGCAAAACTATAGAGATACTGTTCTATTTCAATAAATAAAGTGTGATATATGTTCTTAACAAGAAAGATACTGTATATTTTGCTATTAGATCTTTCAAAAGCATTAATAGATATACCGAATACGGTACCTATATTTCAAATTAATCACATTATTATTATATCTTATTTTTTTGAAGTAGTCGCTTAGCTTATCAGTTGTTTTGTGTTTTAATTTTAATTATACAATTACATTAACAAGTTCCGTGCCACGGCAAGTTTTGAAATTTTACCATTCAGGCTAGGTGGGGTGTACAAGACCCATTTTAAAAATTTAAAAAGTCGATTAATACTGCAAAACTATAATTTACAGGAAAATGATATAAATTTTAATATTCATTATAGACTAGAGCAATAAATTTAACTTCTATGAATTATTAGTTCAAATATTTACTCTACCAGACGAGTTGCAACATAATCATTAATCATAATCATGTGTTTAATATTATTACACATGGCAGATAATTAATAATTTAAACGCTGTATACATACATGATGTGAAGTTGTCTATATTTGACTGTACAATGTTTTTTTTAAGAATTTTTTGTTTTTCAATGAGAATTCTAAATGGCCTGAACGGAAAATACAATAGGGGCTGTATACGGTACGGAACTTTTTAAGAAAGTTTTTAACAAGTTTTCAACCAAATCCGAAGATTATTACTGTTCCTAGAAAAATTAAATAGTTTTCCATCTGTATAATATATGACATGTATTAATTTATTGCCACTTAAGCGGCTGCGTATGAGGACAGGAAAGGACGGGAAGGGACAGGAATTAATAGGAAAGAATTGGTAAGGACTGGAATGGTCCTCTCCTCTCCTGTCTTATCCTGTCTTTTCCTTTCCCATTCTCTCCTATCCTGCCTTGTCTTATCCTTACCTATCTTCTCCTATCCGTATCTATCCTTTCCTGTTCCGTCCTTTCGTATTCTATCCTCTCCTATCCTGTTTTATCCATTCTCATCTTTTCATATCCCACCAAAGGACACGGTGGGTGTTTGACTCTGTTTTTGTTTTCCCTTTTCTGTATTCATATTTAAAAGTTTTTTTTTTTTCATGTAAATAAATCCTGCTGAATCCGGAAGAGGCTACGAATAACTGGCCACCGAGGGAGGATTGCCCAGTGAGGAGACCAGGAGCGCAGTTACAGACCCGACAAGTAGAAATGCCTTAACTAAATAAATTATAATTTTATGATTGTTTTGGATATATCTTGTTCCTATGTTTAGTTTAATTTTTTAAATATAAGAAATTTATGTATAAAATTAAATTAGTATATTGAAGATTATGATTAAGTATCCTGTTTTATTTACCTGTTTTAATTAGTTAGGTTGTTCAAACAAGTTTGGCACTTTTTTAAATTTATTTTATTAGGTGTACATTTATATTTCGGTAACGTGGACGTTTATTTATAGAGTTTTTTGTTATTTCGCCATATTAAAAAAAAAACTTTTCAAACAAAACTTAAAGGTAATGAAAACTTAAACAAGTTTTATTAAAACAAATTTTTCATAAAATTCTTAGCTTACGAGGAAATAAAAATAAAAATTGAAAATTTGAACATTTTTGCCAATTAGTAATAAACTATAAAAAGTACTATGATGGCCACATCACCATTTTTATTACTTTCCCTATACACGTAGTATATAGGGAGAGTATTGTTTTCGTGATTTTTTTTTCAAAATTTTTTTTTGCGGAAATATCCGTTTCGGGGTCCCCTGAACCCAAAACACTAATTTCTGGAAAAAAAATTTTTGTGTCTGTGTGTGTGTGTGTCTGTCTGTCTGTGTGTCTGTCGGTGGGCGCTGTATCTCAAAAACGAATAATCCGATTGAGATAAAACTTTAAACTTAAGGTTTTATCGTTAAAAACTGGAACTGAAAAGCTTTTGGTAAATATTTATAAACCGGAAGTGGATGTTTATTCGAGGCGTTTTTTGTTTTTTTCGTGATATTTCTCTAAATATGAAAAATTTTAAGAAACAGTTCAAACAAAAGTTAAAGGGAATAAAATACTGAACAAGTTTTACTGGAACATATTTTTCATAAAATTCTTCACTTTTGACGCAAAAAATAAAAATTGAAAATTTTGATATTTTTTGCCAATTGCTAATAAACTATTGAAGTTACATGAAACTTTTATTAGAAATAATTATAGAGAATTTAAAAGTGAACAAATTATAAAGAATAGCCTTTTTGCGTAAACCTTATAGTTTTCGAGAAAAATATAGGGAAAGTACTATGATGGCCACATCACCATTTTTACTTTCCCTATATAGTATATATAGGGGGAGTATTGTTTTCGTGATTTTTTTTTGAAAAATTTTTTTTGCGGAAATATCCGTTTTGGGGTACCCTGAACCCAAAACACTAATTTCTGGAAAAAAAAAATTTGTGTCTGGATGTGTGTCTGTCTGTCTGTGTGTCTGTCGGTGGGCGCTGTATCTCAAAAACGAATAATCTGTTTGAGATGAAACTTCAAACTTAAGGTTTTATAGTTAAAAACTGGAGCTGAAAAGCTTTTGGTAAACATTCATAAACCGGAAGTGGAGTTTTACTCGAGGCATTTTTTTGTTTTTTCGTTTTATTTTTCTAGATATGAAAAATTTTAAAAAATGGTTCAAACAAAAGTTAAAGGTAATAAAAAACTGAACAAGTTTTATTCGAATATATTTTTCATAAAATTCTTAACTTTTGAGAAAAAAAATTAAAATTGAAAATTTTGACATTTCTTGCCAATTGCTAATAAACTGTTGGAGTTACATAAAATTTATATAACAAATAATTGTAGAGAATTTAAAACTGCACAAATTATTAAGAGTAACATTTTTGCGTAAACCTCATAGTTTTCGAGTAAAATATAGGGAAAGTACTATGATGGCCACATCACCATTTTTACTTTCCCTATATAGTATATATAGGGGGAGTATTGTTTTCGTGATTTTTTTTTGAAAAATTTTTTTTGCGGAAATATCCGTTTTGGGCCCCCCTGAGCCCAAAACACTAATTTCTGGAAAAAAAAAATCTGTGTCTGTGTGTATGTGTGTGTGTGTGTCTGTCGGTGGGCGCTGTATCTCAAAAACTAATGATCCAATTGAGATGAAACTTTAAACTTAAGGTTTTATCGTTAAAAACTGGAGCTGAAAAGCTTTTGGTAGAGATTCATAAACCGGAAGTGGATGTTTACTCGAGGCGTTTTTTTGTTTTTTACCAATATTTTTCTAAATATACAAAATATTATGTAACTTCTCAAACAGAAGATAAAGGGCGTAAAAAACTGAACAACTTTTATTAAAACATGTTTTTTATAAAATTCTTAACTTTCGAGAAAAAAATTGAAAATTGAAAATGTTGGCATTTTTTGGCAATTTCTAATAAACTAATGTAGTTACATGAAATTTATATAACAAATAATTGTAGAGAATTAAAAAGTGAACAAATGATTAAGAATAAAATTTTTGCGTAAACCTCATAGTTTTCGAGAAAAATATAGGGAAAGTACTATGATGGCCACATCACCATTTTTACTTTCCCTATATAGTATATATAGGGGGAGTATTGTTTTCGTGATTTTTTTTAGAAAAATTTTTTTTGCGGAAATATCCGTTTTGGGGTTCCCTGAACCCAAAAAACTAATTTCTGGAAAAAAAATTTCTGTGTCTGTGTGTATGTGTGTGTGTCTGTCGGTGGGTGCTGTATCTCAAAAACGAATAATCCGATTGAGATGAAACTCTAAACTTAAGGTTTTATCGTTAAAAACTGGAACTGAAAAGCTTTTGGTAAACATTCATAAACCGGAAGTGGGTGTTTACTCCAGCCATTTTTTTGTTTTTTTACGATAATTTTTTAAAAATAAAAAATATTACAAAATTTTACTAACAAAAGTTAAAGAGAATGGAAATCTGAACATAGTTTTCATAAAATTTTTAACTTTTGAGAAAAAAAAATAAAAATTGAAAATTTCTCTAAATATAAAAAGAAAAAATTAAAAACGGTTCAAACAAAAGTTAAAGGAGATTATAAACTGAACAAGTTTTATTTGAACATTTTTTTCATAAAATTCTTAACTTTCAAGAAAAATAATAAAAACTGAAAATTTTGATATTTTTTGCTAATTGCTAATAAACCATTGAAGTTACATGAAGCTTCTATGACAAATAATTATAGAGAATTTAAAACTGAACAAATTATTAAGAATAACATTTTTGCGCAAACCTCATAGTTTTCGAGTAAAATATAGCGAAAATACTATGATGGCCACATCACAATTTGAATAGTATTGTGCATGAAAATGCATGAAAATGAGGTTTTTTGTCGATATTTTTCTAAATATGAAAAATATTACAAAACTTTTTAAACAATAGTTAGAGCTAATGAGAAAATAAACGACTTTTATTAAAAAATTATTTCATAAAATTTTTAACTTTCGAGAAAAACAAAATTGAAAATTTTGACATTTTTAGTCAATTGCTAATAAACTATTAGAGTTACATGAAACTTGTATTACAGATAATTGTAAAGAATTCAAAACTGAACAAATTATTAAGAATAACTTTTTTGCTTAAACCTCATAGTTTTCGAGAAAAATATAGGGAAAGTACTATGATGGCCACATCACCATTTGAATAGTAATGTTTTCGTGCATGAAAATACATGAAAATGAGGTTTTTTGTGGATATTTTTCTAAATATGAAAAATTTTACAAAACTTTTCAAACAATAGTGAGGGAGAATGAGAAAATAAACGACTTTTAATGAAACATTTTTTTCGTAAAATTCTTAACTTTCGAGAAAAACAAAATTGAAAATTTTGACATTTTTTGTCAATTGCTAATAAACTTTTAGAGTTACATGAAACTTGTATTACAGATAATTGTAAAGAATTCAAACTGAACAAATTATTAAGAATAGCATTTTTGCGTAAACCTCATAGTTTTTGAGTAAAATATAGGGAAAGTACTATGATGGCCACATCACCATTTTGATGGTAATGTTTTCGTGAATATGTGTCTGTGGGCTGTAACTCAAAACCGAACAATCCGATTAAAATAAAACCTTAAACTTAAGATTTTTTCGTTAAAAACTGGAACTGAAAAGCTTTTGGTAAACATTCATAAACCGGAAGTGGGGGTTTATTCGAGGAGTTTTTTGTTTTTTTTGTCATATTTTTCTAAATATGAAAAATTTTAAAAATCGCTTCAAACAAATGTTAAAGGTAATAAAAAATTGAACAAGTTTTATTTGAACATATTTTTTATAAAATTCTTAACTTTCAAGAAAAAATAAGAAAAACTGAGAATTTTGACATTTTTTGCTAATTGCCAATAAACTATTGAAGTTACATGAAATTTACATAATCAATAATTGTATAGAATTAAAATATAAACAAATTATTAAGAATAGCCTTTTTACGTAAACCTCATATTTTTCATGTAAAATATAGGGAAAGTACTATGATGGCCACATCACCATTTGAGTAGTAATGTTTTCGTGAATGTGTCTGTCTGTGGGCGCTGTATTTCAAAAATGAATGATCTGATTGGGATGAAACTATAAACTTAAGGTTTGGTCGTTAAAAACTGGAAATGCAAAGCTTTCGGTAAATATTCATTAACCGGAAGTGGGTGTTTAATCGAGGCGTTTTTTGGTTTCTTGGTGATATTTTTCTAAATATGAAATTTTTTTAAAAACGGTTCAAACAAAAGTTCAAGAAAATAAAAAACTGAACAAGTTTTGTTCGAACATGTTTTTCATAAAATTCTTAACTTTTAAGAAAATAAATAAAAATTGAAAATTTTGATATTTTTTGCCAATTGCTATTAAACTATTAAAGTTACATACCATTTATATAACAAACAATTGTAGGGAATTCAAAAGTGCACAAATTATTAAGAATAGCATTTTTGCGTAAACCTCTTAGTTTTCGTGAATAATATAGGGAAAGTATATGATGGCCACATCACCATTTGGGTAGTAATGTTTTCGCGTTTGTCTGTCGGTGGGCGCTGTATCTCAAAAACAAAAGATCCTATTGAGATAAAACTTTAAACTTAAGGTTTTATCATTAAAAACTCGATCTGAAAAGCTTTTGGTAAACATTCATAAACCGAAGTGGTTGTTTACTCGAGGCGTTTTTTTGTTTTTTCGTAATATTTTTCTAAATATGAACAATTTTAAAAAACGGTTCAAACAAGAGTTAAAGGCAATGAAAAACTGAACAAGTTTTATTGGAACATGTTTTTCATAAAATTCTTAACTTTTGAGAAAAAAAATAAAACTTGAAAATTTTGATATTTTTTGCCAATTGCTAATAAACTATTGGAGTTACGTAAAATTTATATAACAAATAATTGTAGAGAATTAAAAAGTGAACAAATTATTAAGAATAACATTTTTGGGTAAACCTCATAGTTTTCGCGTAATATATACGGAAAGTACTATGATGGCCACATCACCATTTTTACTTTCCCTATACACGTAGTATATAGGGGGAGTATTGTTTTCGTGATTTTTTTTTGAAAAATTTTTTTTGCGGAAATATCCGTTTTGGGGTCCCCTGAACCCAAAAAACTAATTTCTGGAAAAAAAAATTCTGTGTCTGTGTGTGTGTGTGTCTGTCTGTCTGTCTGTCTGTCGGTGGGTGCTGTATCTCAAAAACGAATGATCCGAATGACATGAAACTTTAAACTTAAGGTTTTATTGTTAAAAACTCGATCTGAAAAGCTTTTGGTAAACATTCATAAACCGGAAGTGGTTGTTTACTCGAGGCGTTTTTTTGTTTTTTCGTGACATTTTTCTAAATATGAAAATTTTTAAAAAACGGCTCAAACAAAAGTTAAAGGGAATAAATAACTGAACAAGTTTTATTCGAACATGTTTTTCATAAAATTTTTAACTTTCGAGAAAAAAAATAAAAATTGAAAATTTTGAAATTTTTTGCCAATTGCTAATAAACTATTGGAGATAGATAAAATTCATATAATAAATAATTGTAGCGAATTCAAAAGTGCACAAATTGTTAAGAACAACATTTTTGCGTAAACCTCATAGTTTTCGAGAAAAATATAGGGAAAGTACTATGATGGCCACATCACCATTTTTACTTTCCCTATATAGTATATATAGGGGAAGTATTGTTTTCGTGCGAGAAAATGTCTGTGGGCGCTGTATCTCAAAAACGAATGATCCGATTGAGATGAAACTTTAAACTTAAGGTTTTATCGTTAAAAACTGGAACTGAAAAGCTTTTGGTGAATATTCAAAAACCGGAAGTGGATGTTTACTCGAGGCCGTTTTTTGTTTTTACGTGATATTTTTCTAAATATGAAAAATTTTAAAAAACGGTTCAAACAAAAGTTAAAGGGAATGAAAAACTGAATAAATTTTATTCGAATATATTTTTCATAAAATTCTTAACTTTCGAGAAAAAAAATAAAAATTGAAAATTTTGAGATTTTTTGCCAATTGCTATTAAACTATTGGAGCTACATGAAATTTATATAACAAATAATTGTAGATAATTCGAAATTGAACAAATTACTAAGAATAACCTTTTTGCGTAAACCTCATAGTTTTCAAGAAAAATATAGGGAAAGTACTATGATGGCCACATCACCATTTTTAGTTTCCCTATATATAGGGGGACTATTGTTTTCGTGATTTTTTTTTCAAAAATTTTTTTTGCGGAAATATCCGTTTTGGGGTCCTCTGAACCCAAAACACTAATTTCTGGAAAAAAAAATTCTGTGTCTGTGTGTGTGTGTGTGTGTGTGTCTGTCTGTCTGTCTGTCTGTCTGTCTGTCTGTCGGTGGGTGCTGTATCTCAAAAACGAACAATCCGAATGGCATGAAACTTTAAACTTAAGGTTTTATTGTTAAAAACTCGATCTGAAAAGCTTTTGGTAAACATCCATAAACCGGAAGTGGTTGTTTACTCGAGGCGTTTTTTTGTTTTTCGTGATATTTTTCTAAATATGAAAATTTTTAAAAAACGTTTCAAACAAAAGCTAAAGGGAATGAAAAACTGAACAAGTTTTATTCGAACATGTTTTTCATAAAATTTTAAACTTTCGAGAAAAAAAATAAAAATTGAAAATTTTGACATTTTTTGCCAAATGCTAATAAACTATAGGATTTACATGAAATTTCTATAACAAATAATTGTAGAGAATTTAAAACTGGACAAATTATTACTTTCCCTATATAGTATATATAGGGGAAGTATTGTTTTCGTGCGTGAAAATGTCTGTGGGCGCTGTAATTCAAAAACGAATGATCCGATTGAGATGAAACTTTAGACTTAAGGTTTTATCGTTATAAACTGGAACTGAAAAGCTTTTGGCGAACATTCAAAAACCGGAAGTGGATGTTTACTCGAGGCCATTTTTTGTTTTTTTCTGATATTTCTTTTAATATGAAAAATATTACAAAACCCTTCAAACAAAAGTTAAAGAGAATAATAAACTGAACAAGTTTTATTTAAACAAATTTTTCATAAAATGATTAACTTTCAAGAAAAAAAATAAAAACTGAAAATGTTGACATTTTTTGCCAATTGCCAATAAACTATTAGAGTTACATGAAATTTATATAACAAACAAATGTAGACAATTAGAAAGTTAACAAATTAGTAAGAATCACTTTTTCCGTAAACCTTATAGTTTTCGAATAAAATATAGGGAAAGTACTATGATGGCCACATCACCATTTGGTAGCAATGTTTTCGTGAATATGTCGGTCTGTGGGCGTAGTATCTCAAAAACAAATAATCCTTTTAAGATAAAACTTTAAACTTAATATTTTATCGTTAAAAAGTGGAACTGAAAAGCTTTTGGTGAACATTCATAAACCGGAAGTGGATGTTTACTCGAGGCGTTTTTTTTTGTTTTTTCGTGATATTTTTCTAAATATGAAAAATTTAAAAAAAACTGTTCAAACAAAAGTTAAAGGGAATGAAAAACTGAACAAGTTTTATTAGAATATGTTTTTCATAAAATTCTTAACTTTCGAGAAAAAAAATAAAACTTGGAAAATTTGACATTTTTTGCCAATTGCTAATAAACTATTGGAGTTACGTAAAATTTATGTAACAAATAATTGTAGAGAATTAAAAAATCAACAAATTATTAAGAATAACATTTTTGCTTAAACTTCATAGTTTTCGCGTAATATATAGGGAAAGTACTATGATGGCCACATCACCATTTGGGGAAGTATTGTTTTCGTGCGTAAAAATGTCTGTGGGCGCTCTATCTCAAAAACGAATGATCCGATTGAGATGAAACTTTAAACATAAGGTTTTATCGTTAAAAACTGGAACTGAAAAGCTTTTGGTGAACATTCACAAACCGGAAGTGGATGTTTACTCGAGGCCGTTTTTGTTTTTTTCCGATTTTTTTTTAAATATGAAAAATATTTAAAAACTTTTCAAACAAATTTTAAAGAGAATAAGAAACTGAATAAGTTTTATTAAAGCATATTCTTCAGTAAATTCTTAACTTTTGAGAAAAAAAATAAAAATTGAAAATTTTGACATTTTTGGCCAATTTCTAATAAACTACTAGAGTTATATAAATTTATATAAAAAATAATTATAGAGGATTCAAAAGTGAACAAATTATTAAGAATAGCTTGTTTGCGTAAACCTCATAGTTTTCGAGAAAAATATAGGGAAAGTACTATGATGGCCACATCACCATTTTTACTTTCCCTATACACGTAGTATATAGGGGGAGTATTGTTTTCGTGATTTTTTTTTCAAAAATTTTTTTTGCGGAAATATTCGTTTTGGGGTCCCCTGAACCCAAAACACTAATTTCTGGAAAAAAAAAATTGTGTCTGTGTGTGTGTGTGTGTGTGTGTGTGTGTGTGTGTGTGTGTGTCTGTCTGTCTGTCTGTCTGTCGGTGGGTGCTGTATCTCAAAAACGAATGATCCGATTGAGATGAAACTTTAAACTTAAGGTTTTATTGTTAAAAACTCGATCTGAAAAGCTTTTGGTAAACATTCATAAACCGGAAGTGGTTGTTTACTCGCGGCGTTTTTTGTTTTTTCGTGATATTTTTCTAAATATGAAAATTTAAAAAAAACGGTTCAAACAAAAGTTAAAGGGAATGAAAAACTGAAAAAGTTTTATTCAAACATGTTTTTCATAAAATTTTTAACTTTCGAGAAAAAAAATAAAAATTGAAAATTTTGACATTTTTTGCCAATTGCTAATGAACTATTGGAGATAGATAAAATTCATATAACAAATAATTGTAGCGAATTCAAAAGTGCAAAAATTATTAAGAATAACATTTTCGCGTAAACTCAATGGTTTTCGAGAAAAATATAGGGAAAGTACTATGATGGCCACATCACCATTTTTACTTTCCCTATATAGTATATATAGGGGGAGTATTGTTTTCGTGATTTTTTTTTCAAAAAATTTTTTTGCGGAAATATCCGTTTTGGGGTCTTCTGAACCCAAAACACTAATTTCTGGAAAAAATTTTTTTGTGTCTGTGTGTGTGTGTGTCTGTCTGTCTGTCTGTCTGTCTGTCTGTCTGTCTGTCTGTCTGTCGGTGGGTGCTGTATCTCAAAAACGAATGATCCGAATGGCATGAAACTTTAAACTTAAGGTTTTATTGTTAAAAACTCGATCTGAAAAGCTTTTGGTAAACATTCATAAACCGGAAGTGGTTGTTTACTCGAGGCGTTTTTTTGTTTTTTCGTGATATTTTTCTAAATATGAAAATTTTTAAAAAACGGTTCAAACAAAAGTTAAAGGGAATGAAAAACTGAACAAGTTTTATTCGAACATGTTTTTCGTAAAATTTTTAACTTTCGAGAAAAAAAATAAAAATTGAAAATTTTGACATTTTTTGCCAATTGCTGATAAACTATTAGAGTTACATGAAACTTGTATTAGAAATAATTATAGAGAATTTAAATGTGAGCAAATTATAAAGAATAGCCTTTTTGCGTAAACCTCATAGTTTTCGAGAAAAATATAGGGAAAGTACTATGATGGCCACATCACCATTTTTACTTTCCCTATACACGTAGTATATAGGGGGAGTATTGTTTTCGTGATTTTTTTTTGAAAATTTTTTTTTGCGGAAATATCCGTTTTGGGGTCCCCTGAACCCAAAAAACTAATTTCTGGAAAAAAAAAATCTGTGTCTGTGTGTGTGTGTGTCTGTCTGTCTGTCGGTGGGCGCTGTATCTCAAAAACGAATGATCCGATGGAAATGAAACTTTAAACTTAAGGTTTTATCGTTAAAAACTGGAGCTGAAAAGCTTTTGGTAGAGATTCATAAACCGGAAGTGGATGTTTACTCGAGGCGTTTTTTTGTTTTATACCAATATTTTTCTAAATATATTATAAATTATGAAACTTCTCAAACTAAAGTTAAAGGGCGTAAAAAACTGAACAACTTTTATTGAAACATGTTTTTTATAAAATTCTTAACTTTCGAGAAAAAAATTAAAAATTGAAAATTTTGGCATTTTTTGGCAATTGCTAATAAACTATTGAAGCTACATGAAATTTATATAACAAATAGTTATAGAGAATTCAAGACTGAACAAATTATAAAGAATAGTTTTTTTGCCTAAACCTCATAGTTTTCGAGTAAAATATAGGGAAAGTACTATGATGGCCACATCACCATTTTTACTTTCCCTATATAGTATATATAGGGGAAGTATTGTTTTCGTGCGAGAAAATGTCTGTGGGCGCTGTATCTCAAAAACGAATGGTCCGATTGAGATGGAACTTTAAACTTAAGGTTTTATCATTAAAAACTGGAACTGAAAAGCTTTTGGTGAACATTCAAAAACCGGAAGTGGTTGTTTACTGGAGGCCGTTTTTTGTTTTTTTCCGATACTTTTCTTAATATGAAAAATATGACAAAACTTTTCAAACAAAAGTAAAAGGGAATTATAAACTAAACAAGTTTTATTAAAACATATTTTTTATAAAATTCTTAACTTTCGAGAAAAATAATAAAAATTGAAATTTTTGACATTTTTTGCCAATTGCTAATAAACTATTGGAGTTACATAAAATTTATATAACAAATAATTGTAGAGAATTTAAAAGTAAACAAATTATTATGAATAACCTTTTTGCGTAAACCTCATAGTTATTGAGAAAAATATAGGGAAAGTACTATGATGGCCACATCACCATTTGAATAGTATTGTTTTCGTGCATGAAAATGAGGTTTTTTGTCGATATTTTTCTAAATATGAAAAATATTACAAAACTTTTCAAACAATAGTTAGAGAGAATGAGAAAATAAACGACTTTTATTAAAACATTTTTTTCATAATTTTTTAAATTTCGAGAAAAAAAAATTGAAAATTTTGACATTTTTTGTCAATTGCTAATAAACCATTAGAGTTACATGAAACTTGTATTACAGATAATTGTAAATAATTCAAAACTGAACAAATTATTAAGAATAGCCTTTTTGCGTAAACCTCATAGTTTTTGAGTAAAATATAGGGAAAGTACTATGATGGCCACATCACCATTTTTTACTTTCCCTATACACGTAGTATATAGGGGGAGTATTGTTTTCGTGATTTTTTTTTGAAAAATTTTTTTTGCGGAAATATCCGTTTTGGGGTCCGCTGAACCCAAAACACTAATTTCAGGAAATTTTTTTTCTGTGTCTGTATGTGTGTCTGTGTGTCTGTGTGTCTGTCGGTGGGCGCTGTATCTCAAAAACGAATGATCCGATTGAGATGAATCTTTAAACTTAAGCTTTTATCGTTAAAAATTGGAACTGAAAAGCTTTTGGTAAATATTTATAAACCGGAAGTGGATGTTTACTCGAAGCGTTTTTTTGTTTTTTGATGATATTTTTCTAAATATGAAAAAAATTTGAAAACGTTTCAAACAAAAGTTAAAGGGAATGAAAAACTGAACAAGTTTTATTGAAATATATTTTTCATAAAACTTTTAACTTTTGAGAAAAAAAATAAAAATTAAAAATTTTGACATTTTTTGCCAATTGCTAATAAACTATTGGAGTTACGTAAAAATTATATAACAAATAATTGTAGAGAATTAAAAAATGAACAAATTATGAAGAATAATGTTTTTCTGTAAACCTCATAGTTTTCGAGTAAAATATAGGGAAAGTACTATGATGGCCACATCACCATTTTTTACTTTCCCTATATAGTATATATAGGGGGAGTATTGTTTTCGTGATTTTTTTTTGAAAAATTTTTTTTGCGGAAATATCCGTTTTGATGTCCCCCAAGCCCAAAAAACTAATTTCTGGAAAAAAAAATTCTGTGTCTGTGTGTATGTGTGTGTGTGTGTCTGTCGGTGGGCGCTGTATCTCAAAATCTAATAATCCGATGGAGATGAAACTTTAAACTTAAGGTTTTATCGTTAAAAACTGGAGCTGAAAAGCTTTTGGTAAATATTCATAAACCGGAAGTGGATGTTTACTCGAGGCATTTTTTGGTTTTTTTGCAATGTTTTTCTAAATATAAAAAATATTACAAAACTTTTCAAATAAAAGTTAAAGGAAACAAAAAACTGAACAACTTTTATTAAAACATGTTTCTCATAGAATTCTTAAATTTCGAGAAAAAAATTAAAAATTGAAAATTTTGACATTTTTTGCCAATTTCTAATAAACTATTGTAGTTACATGAAATTTATATAACAAATAATTATAGAGAATTAAAAAGTGAACAAATAATTAAGAATAATATTTTTGCGTAAACCTCACAGTTTTCGAGAAAAATATAGGGAAAGTACTATGATGGCCACATCACCATTTTTAGTTTCCCTATATAGTATATATAGGGGGACTATTGTTTTCGTGATTTTTTTTTCAAAAATTTTTTTTGCGGAAATATCCGTTTTGGGGTCCCCTGAACCCAAAACACTAATTTCTGGAAAAAAATTTTTTGTGTCTGTGTGTCTGTGTGTCTGTGTGTCTGTCGGTGGGCGCTGTATCTCAAAAACGAAACATCGTATTGAGATGAAACTTTAAACTTAAGGTTTTATCGTAAAAAAATGGAACTGAAAAGCTTTTGGTAAACATTCATAAACCGGAAGTGGGTGTTTACTCGAGGCGTTTTTTGTTTTTTCGTGATATTTTTCTAAATATGAAATATTTTTAAAAACGGTACAAACAAAAGCTAAAGGGAATAATGAACTGAACAAGTTTTATTTGAACATATTTTTCATATAATTCCTAACTTTCGAGAAAAAAAAATAAAAATTGAATATTTTGATATTTTTTGAAAATTACTAATAAACTATTGGAGCTACGTAAAAGTTGCATAAAAAGTAATTGTAGAGAATTTAAAACTGAATAAATTATTAAGAATAACTTTTTTGCGTAAACCTCATAGTTTTCGAGAAAAATATAGGGAAACTACTATGATGGCCACATCACCATTTTTACTTTCCCTATACACGTAGTATATAGGGGGAGTATTGTTTTCGTGATTTTTTTTTCAAAAATTTTTTTTGCGGAAATATCCGTTTTGGGGTCCCCTGAACCCAAAACACTAATTTCTGGAAAAAAAAATTGTGTGTCTGTGTGTCTGTGTGTCTGTCGGTGGGCGCTGTATCTCAAAAACGAAACATCGTATTGAGATGAAACTTCAAACTTAAGGTTATATCATTAGAAACTGGAACTGAAAAGCTTTTGGTGAACATTCATAGACCGGAAGTGGATGATTACTCGAGGCGTTTTTTTGTTTTTTGGTAATAGTTTTCTAAATATAGAAAATTTTAAAAAACGGTTCAAACAAAAGTTAAAAGGGATTATAGACTGAACATGTTTTATTTGAACATTTTTTTCATAAAACTCCTAACTTTCAAGAAAAAAAATAAAAATTGAAAATTTTGACATTTATTGCTATTTGCTAATAAACTATTGAAGTTACATGAAGCTTATATAACAAATAATTGTAAAGAATTAAGAATTGAACAAAATATTAAGAATAACCTTTTTACGTAAACCTTGTAGTTTTCGAGAAAAATATAGGGAAAGTACTATGATGGCCACATCACCATTTTTACTTTCCCTATATAGTATATATAGGGGAAGTATTGTTTTCGTGATTTTTTTTTGAAAAAAATTTTTTGCGGAAATATCCGTTTTGAGGTCCCCTGAATCCATTGCACTGATTTCTGGAAAAAAAAATTGTGTGTCTGTGTGTCTGTGTGTCTGTGTGTCTGTGTGTCTGTGTGTCTGTGTGTCTGTCTGTCGGTGGGCGCTGTATCTCAAAAACGAATTATCTGTTGAAGATGAAACTTTAAACTTAAGGTTTTGTCGTTAAAAACTGGAACTGAAAAGCTTTTGGTAAACATTCATAAACCGAAAATGGATGTTTACTCGAGGCGTTTTTTTGTTTTTTGGTGATATTTTTCTAAATATGAAAAATTTTAAAAAACAGTTCAAACAAAAGTTAAAGGGAATAAGAAACTGAACAAGTCTTATTTGAACATTTTTTTCATAAAATTCTTAACTTTCGAGTAAAAAAATAAAAATTGAAAATTGTGATATTTTTTACCAATTGCTACTAAACCATTGGAGCTACATCAAATTTATATAACAAATAATTGTAGAGAATTCAAAAGTGAATAAATTATTAAGAATAGCCTTTTTGCGTAAATGTCATAGCTTTCGAGAAAAATGAAGGTAAACAAAATTTCGACGGAAATATTAAATATTTGAAAACAGAATCGACATTACAGAGTCCTGCATTTGAGTAGCGCTTTATAGATGTGGACATTCGTTTTCCGCATACGCAGTATTAAACTTGCTTACATTTTACCGCCGTCATATATATAAATATATATATTATATATATATATGTATATATTTTCCGACTTTTTTTTATATTATAAATAATTATATTATTTATATTATAACTTCAGTTGTTGAAAAGCCCGCCCGGTCGGTATTAAGATTTCTTCATTACCCACCGTTCGCGCAAAAACAATAAACATATTGGTATCGTAGAAGTTGTTGTTGTTGCATTTTGTAAGTTATAATTTCTTTGCAAGTAAGATTTGCAATTGTTAGTTCGATATTCGTTGAAAAGTATTTTTACGGATATCGGGTGCCCTGATTGCGATTATTAGCGAATGATTTTATAATAGTTCCAAACATTGACAGTGCTTTGTGTTTGTTCATAAACAAACAAAAACAAAAACCATTTTAAGTATAATAAAAAAAAACATAATCTAACGTGAGGCCAACGTGTGAGTATACATATTGGCATTGTTAGTAGGGCCAGTTAGGAAGACCAGTGCATGCTTTTTTCAAAGCGTTCAGTGATTTCCCCGCAGTGCTTATAGGACAGATAATATCAATATTCAACAAGTCGAGTAAGGTATGTATGCATTTTATATGTAATAAATACAAAACAAGCAGAGAAACCGTATACTTTTCATATACCATTTCCAATAAATTATTATTAAAACTTTTTGAATATTGAATTGACGAGGCGGATACATGATGAAACGCCATAACAAATTGAAATAAAACAACACAGTTGGGAAGGTTTCACATTTATTGTTGAACACTGCAACATGTTTCGCCACACAGTGGCTTCATCAGGCGATGAATAATAATTTAACAAATTACACGTAAAAGCTTATATACTATATACTGTACAGAGGGGCAATTTATTTGAGAATTTACATATTTATTAAAGGAGAATTATTAACTTTTAGCGTAGGTTGAAGCAGTTTTCTGGCATTGAAAGTATTTTTATGTTCTTGAATGCGGTCTGGAAAGCTTCATCCAGTTTGTCCAACGTATACCTTAGGACAATCCCCACACTTTAACAAATATACACCCGAGCTCGTCAATTTATCAGATTTATCTTTGGCATTATTTATAAATTTACTAAGTGAATTGGTTGTTCTGAAAGACGGAGTTAAATTAAAAAATTTAAGTTTTTTACTGATGGCAATTGATGGGGGACCGTTAAATGTTAATGAACACTATTTACTATTTTGATCAGAATTAAAAAGGATTGGGTAAACTAGTTTTAAAGCTTGTTGTTTTTGTTTTTTAAAAAGGAGGTTCAATATTAACTCTTGAGGAGAGCCAAATTCTATTAAGTTCGTCATTGAAATTTTTAGTTGAAAGGGGAACTGTGATAAGCCTATGTAATTCCAGAAAACTGCTTCAACCTACGCTAATCATTTAATCGTATACCAGCATATCTTTAATGATAATTTTGAAATTTTGCACGTTTGTAATAAAAGTCGAAAGTTAAATTTTTTAAAAGAACTAGAAATTAATAAATATAATAAGAAAGGTATTATATTAAATGATAAAATAGATGTTAATAATTCTCCTTTAATATATATGTAAATTCTCAAATAAATTGCCCCTCTGTACAACCCCCCTTTCTCCCATAGTTCTAATAGTATATAAGCTTTTACCTGTAATTTGTTAAATTATTATTCATCTGCCTCATGAAGCCACTGTGTGGTGAAACATGTTGCAGTGTTCAAAAATAAATGTGAAACCCTCCCAACTGTGTTGTTTTATTTCAATTAAAACTTTTTGTTTTGTTGTTTCATTGAAAATAAATGAACCGAACGATAACTTCACAAAATGAACAAAAAATTGCAGTGCTATATATTAAGGGGCTATAATATTAATTGATGAATTACATGAAGATGATACAATATAAAATAACTTGTAATCATTTTCTCTACAGTTTATTTTTATTTTGCTAAATGTACATTTTGTTTCATCTTTAAGAGTGACTCTTGTACAGGTATTAAAAATGTTTACAAACAAAATGTACATTTGGCAAAAAAAAAATAAACTATGGAGAAAGGGATTACAAATTATTTTTAATTATTTTCATATCTGCTTAATCACTTTATCCATTTCCCTCCATTCTAAGACACTTCCGACCAATTTAAAAAAAATCCCAAAAACGAAAACAGTTCCTTGAGTGAAATTTTATTTACAAGATGAAGACAAAATGGTAAAAGTGAATATTTACTCGAGGGGCTTTTTGGGTTTTCCCAATTTGCTTTCTAAATATTTTAAACAAAATTTAATGGTAATGAAAAATCATCTTGGCTTTCAAAAGCAATCTACATTTTAACAGGTAGATTCGCGAGGCTTTGACAGTTTTATCTTTAGCACTATTAATGTATTTATGAAATGTATTGTTAGTTTTAAAGTCTGCTGAAATTTTATGGGATTTTTATTCATTTTATAAAGCAACGCAGGGAGTGTATTTTAATGTGCAATAATTTTCATCAATATATAACCATTAGTTCTTAAGCCACAGTGTAGAAAAACAATTATCACAATGTTCGGTCAAAGTGTTTTATTTTCTACTTATTATGAAATTTCACGAGCCTCATCAATCCAATACTAAGAATAAAAAAAATTAAAATGGGATAGTTAACTTGTTAGTTAAATGTTGGCAAAGTTGACATAGGCTTTTAATTTATATATGCTGTTTATTGTTTTATTAGAGATTTTTTAATAGCCAATACAAAAAAAAATATTTCAATTGAAATGAAAATTTTAACTTTAATTTAAAATTTAACAAAATTGCCATATACTTAGTTAAATTACAATAACATACTTAATATTTTATATATTTATTTTCAGTAATAGTTGTATAGGTAAGTATCGAAAAATGAGGGTTAAAAAGAAGTCCGATAAAACGAAAAAAAATGAAAAAAAGAGTTATATGATTAAAAAACGAATCAAAATCCCTGAAGAATGCAAATAGAATAAGAGAGAAAAAGATGTATTAATGAAAAAAAAACAAAGAGAAGTTAAGCAATATAGAGATAATGAAAGAAAGGTGGATTTGGCAAATAAATATATATTAAGAAAAGATGAAATATATAAAGAAAAGGAAAGAGAAAGAGATTTGGCTAATAAACATACATTGAGAACCGATAAACCGTATAAAGAAAAGGAAAGATTGAAAAATTTAGCCATTATGAAAAAATTAAGAGAAGATGAACCGTATAAAGAAAAGGAGAGAGAAAGGGATTTGGCTAAAAAACGTACTTTGAGAACAGAAGAACCGTATAAAGAAAAAGAAAAATTGAAAAATTTAGCCATTATGAAAAAATTAAGAGAAGATGAACCGTATAAAGAAAAGGAGAGAGAAAGGGATTTGGCTAAAAAACGTACTTTGAGAACAGAAGAACCATATAAAGAAAAAGAAAAATTGAAAAATTTAGCCATTATGAAAAAATTAAGAGAAGATGAACCGTATAAAGAAAAGGAGAGAGAAAGGGATTTGGCTAAAAAACGTACTTTGAGAACAGAAGAACCGTATAAAGAAAAAGAAAAATTGAAAAATTTAGCCATTATGAAAAAATTAAGAGAAGATGAACCGTATAAAGAAAAGGAGAGAGAAAGGGATTTGGCTAAAAAACGTACTTTGAGAACAGAAGAACCGTATAAAGAAAAAGAACAATTGAAAAATTTAGCCATTATGAAAAAATTAAGAGAAGATGAACCGTATAAAGAAAAGGAGAGAGAAAGGGATTTGGCTAAAAAACGTACTTTGAGAACAGAAGAACCCTATAAAGAAAAAGAAAAATTGAAAAATTTAGCCATTATGAAAAAATTAAGAGAAGATGAACCGTATAGACAAAAGGAAAAACAATTAGATCGAGAGTCCAAAAGAATGAAACGTGAAATAGACCTGTACAGATATAGAGAAAATCTTTATAGGAATTTAATGTCATCATCAAATTCGTTAGATAAATTAAAGTTGCAATTTTTTAAAGACCGGGCATCCACACCTGACCTTGTGTGTTTTTGTTGTGAAAATATATTCTTTAAGCATTCAGTAGTAATTTATAGTATTAAGGATAAAAAGAATAAATTAGAGGATGGTTTTTATGAAAAAGTATTTAATACAACTTCTGCCCATGTTTGTCGTACTTGTCTTCGATACATATCAAAAGGTATGGTACCAAAATTAGCCACAAGTAACAATTTGAAATTTCCAATAATTCCAGAGTGTGTAAAGAAACTATCTCCTTTGGAAGAAAGAATGGTCTCTCCATATATAAATTTTATGCAAATACGGCCATTGAAATTCTACGCACTTAACCCTCAATTAGGTTTAAAAGGTAGTGTAGTAAACATACCCATTGAAATTAATGACATTCTTCACGTTTTGCCTAGAAATTTTGATAACATGGCAACAATACAAATAAAATTGAAAAGACACATGCTTCATAAAACTGATTATATGTTTGAAACAATAAGACCAGCCGTTGTATTGGAAGCATTGAAATATTTATTGAGTACACCGCTTTACAAGAAACATCATATTCAAATTGATGAAAAGTATTTGTTGCAGTACGAAAATAATTTTCAAGTGACAGTGGATTTTATTATTGATGAAACAGATCTCGTTGATTCTGAGAAAAACAATAACGATAATGACATTGAGCAAGGTGAAATTAATACTGAATGTAACGAGGAGGCTGAGATTGATGAGGATGTTATGATATTAGATGCAAATCAGAAATTAAATGCAGAAATCAAAATAACAGCTCCAGGTCAAGGTAAAAATCCTATTCCTTGGCATATAACTGATGACATAGAGGAACTTTCATTCCCCACAATATTTGGTGGTTACACGTTTGGAGCCAATGCGAAACTTTCTTACAGTGACAGGGCTAAATCTGAATGTAGACAAAAGGATCGTAGGTCTTGTATACCAACCCGCATATTATATATGGCTAAAAAAAAATTAGAGATGGCTTGCATATCTAGCATTAACATATGCTTAAGAAAAAGTAAACAAACTGAAAATGTTAATGCAGCTAATGTTTTACAAACCGAATTTTTAAATTCTCTTATTAAATTTGATGATGGGTACAAAATTTTGAAACAAGTTCGTTCATCGCCCAGTTACTGGGACTCAAAGAAAAAGGATTTGTTAGCAATGATTAGACAACTGGGCAAACCAACAATATTCCTGACTCTCTCTGCCGGTGAAATAATATGGCCAGAACTTATTCAAGCTTTATATAAATTGAAATATGATAAAGCTATTTCTGTAGAGGAAGCGTATAAATTAAATGAAAATGAAAAAACCTTGCTCATCAAAAATGACCCTGTTACATGTGCTCGTTATTTTGATTTTAAGGTTTCCAAATTAATGATTTTATTAAAGCAAAAGAATAGTATTTTTGGTAAATATTGCGTTATTGATAGTTATAATCGAGTTGAATTTCAGATGAGAGGATCTCCACACGAACATATACTATTGTGGCTAAAAGATGCTCCTATTTATAATAAAAGTAATCCCTCTACAATAGATGAATACGTCTCATTCATTAATAAATTTATTTCATGTGAGTATGATCCTAATAATCCATATGTCGCAGTACAAAGGCACAGACATACTCACACTTGCCATAAGGGTAAAAGAAATGAACAAAAGTGTAGATTTAATTATCCACTTCCGGTTATGCCTAGAACCATGGTATTAGAACCTCTATCAGATTCAGAAAGAAGTGAAACTTTAAAGGAATCACTATTAAAAATAAGGAAATTAATGCAACACTACTATAAGAAGGAACAGTATGTTCCTTTTGAGGATATATTAACTCATTTAGAATTATCAGAGTCAGAATATATTTTATCCATAAGATCTTCACTAAAACGTACACAGATATTTTTAAAACGTACGAGTTCCGAAGTAGGCATCAATTGTTACAACAAAGAGATATTGCATTTGTTCGAAGCCAACATGGACATACAAGTCATAATTGAAGAGTACGGACTAGCTTCATATATAATTAATTATATAGCGAAGGTGGAGAGTGGCTTGTCAAAATTATTAAGAGATGCATCTTCTGATATAGAAAATGGCAATTATACTATTAAGGAAAAGTTTTCAAAAATTGCAAACGTTTTCTTAAATAGTAACATGATGTCTGCACAAGAAGCCTCATATCATGTTCTCTCATTACCTTTGTCTAAAATGAGTAGACAATGTACATTTATTAATACTAGTCCAATAAATGAACGGGTTAAGATGCTCAAGTCAAAGAAAGACTTGGAAAGACTGGACTGCGAATCGACAGACATTTTTATGGATACTATTTTCTTAAAGTATAGTAAAAGACCATTATCAATGGAAAACGTCTGCTTGGCTGATTTTGTATCCATTTATTCTAAAAACAAATCTAGACACAAAGATGACATAAACGATGATGAGATGTTGGAAGTAGATTTAGTTGATATAGAATATCGAATTCGAAAAAATCCAACAATTATTAGATTCAGAAGGTATAAATTAATACAAGATCCTCTCAATTATTATAGAGAACAACTTTTATTATTTTACCCTTGGCGAAACGAATTGAATGACGTTGAGAATGTGAACTGCGAATCACAATATAATATTCACTACCAAATAATAGAGGAAAATCGTCGTAAATACTCAATCGTGAGTGATGAAATTTTGGATGAAGCTCTAGCTAATGTTGAGAATGAAATTATTGAAATTATTGATGAAGATATTCAAAATTACATTAATGACCAATTATCACCTCATCAAGAAATTGATATTGATGTACAAGCTGGCACTCATTTAACAAATAAAAAAAATGCAACAAGATTCACATGCCCTACACGAATATCACAAGAATGTGTATTTCACTTAGTAAAAAGTCTTAACCCACTTCAAAAAGAATTTGTTATGCATATTTTAAAGTGCATTAAAATGGAAATTGAACCATTTCAGATTTTTCTCAGTGGATCAGCAGGAGTGGGAAAAAGTACTGTTATAAATTGCATTTTCCAATTAATAACACATTATTATGACAATATTCCGGGAGGAAATAAAGATCAAATTTTTGTCCTTTTATGTGCTCCATCAGGAAAGGCGGCATTCTTGATAAATGGTATTACTTTACATACTGCTTTTGCTCTACCAGTTGTACAGTGTGCAGAATCTATGCCAGAACTATCCCATGATATTGCAAATAACATTCGAGAAAAGTTGTCGAACTTAAAATTACTAATTATTGACGAAATATCAATGGTCGGTAGTACTCTATTCAGTCGTGTAGATAGCAGGCTCAGGCAAATAATGGGAGTGAATACATTGTTTGGAGGAGTTTCAGTTATTTGTGTAGGTGATTTGAATCAACTGCCTCCCGTTATGGATTCATATATATTTAAAATGCCGAAGAGCAATCAGTTAAATAACTTTTTTGATTCAAGTCCATTATGGGACGAATTCAAAATTTTTGAATTGACACAAATAATGAGACAGAAAGATGATTTACAATTTATAACTGCTTTAACTAACTTGGCTGCTGCGAAAATGACGGATG
This sequence comes from Ontholestes murinus, assembly GCA_963969525.1. Taxonomy (NCBI): domain Eukaryota; kingdom Metazoa; phylum Arthropoda; class Insecta; order Coleoptera; family Staphylinidae; genus Ontholestes; species Ontholestes murinus. The sequence continues at coordinate 123,892 of CAXAKX010000355.1, forward strand.
ATGATGTAAAATTAATAAGATCACGTCAAGTACATGAACGTCAAATTCCCAAAAAAGCTATTAGGTTGTTTGCTGAAAACTATAATGTAGATTTGTATAATGACATGAAGATAAACGAACAACCAGGTCAGCCATATAAATCTAGTGCTAAAGATATTATTTTGGGAAAAGTGAGCGAGACAACAAGAACTTCAGTTTTAAATTCTTTACTGAAGAAAAAAGTGTCTGAAGTTAATGGACTGCCACATATTATAACTTTTAAGATTGGCATAAAGTATATGATAACATGTAATATTGATGTTGAGGATGGTTTAGTGAATGGTGCATGTGGAGTACTAGAATTAATAACTTTCAAACCAAATACACAAGAGCCCTCTTTAGTATGGTTAAATTTTGACTCAAAATTGATTGGCAATAAAGCAAAATTATCCTATTGTGAACAAATGCGCAAAGAAAATATTGGCCCACATTTGACACCTCTTTCAAAAGTAAACAATACATTAAATATATCAAATAAATTACAATATCACATTGTTAGACAACAGTTTCCTCTTGTCCCCGCTGAAGCACTCACAATCCATAAGAGTCAAGGACAAACATACACTGATGTTTGTGTTGATTTAAAAAAATCTAAGAAAATAACTCGCAATATGTTATATGTGGCTTTGAGCCGAGTTACAAAATTATCAGGATTATATATTCTAGGCACGTTTCAAAGTCCTGTGCTAAAAAAGAAAGAAGATCCAAGTATGGCTGAACTATCAAAATTGAGAAATACAAAACAACTAAATTTATCGTTTAATACATTAAAAAAAGAAAATGGTTTGAAAATTATTTATCTTAACATTTGTTCTTTGACAACAAAACTGGAGCATATTATATCTGATGAATGGTACCTTAGAGGTGATATCTTAATATTCAGTGAAACATTAACTAAACCTTCCGATCAAATTGACATTGCTAATTTTAATACAGTATTCAGATCAGATTGTATTAATAAATCACGGGGACTTATATGTTTTTGTAAAAATGGCCTTAATATAAATGACATTAAACACATAGTGAATATTAAAGAAAATTGTCACATTGAGTTGTTGAGTTTTAATGTTTTAAATAATATTATAATCACTGGATATAAATCTCCTAATGCACCACAAACCTTTTTTGAAGCAGAAGTGCATAAAATAATGATTGAAATAAATTCAAGTGCAGAAATTGAACAAACGATTTTCATCGGAGACTTTAATTTTAACATTATAAATAATGACAATACATTTCTAAATAATGTACTAGCATCTTACAATCTCTCAACAAAATTATCTATCGATCTATGTACTACAAATTTAAAAACTCAAATTGATGTCATCTTTTCAACATCTGAAAATATAGAAACTGGTGTTTATGAAACTTATTTTTCATATCATAAAGCAATTTATGCCATCATAAAAAATAATATATTTTCTGAAGAACCAAAGGAACATAAAGAAATAAAATCTTTTAAATTAAATTGTAATGATGTATTAAAAATGTCAGAAAAAGAAAAACTACCAGAACCTCAATGTGTCAATAGTAGTAAAAGTGTTGAAATTAAATTTCCTGAATATGCTGTAGAATTGAATGAATCTCATATGGATACTGTTCTGTCTAGTGTGGGTTACTTAGAAGATATCCATATAAATGCTTTCAGGCAGATTGTGTCTTTACACACTCATTTTCAACCACAGGACCCACTATTTCTTCAAATACCATCCTATATAAAACCTGTCCGAAATACCCCAGATTTACAAATTTTATTTAGTTTAAATGAGGGTTCTTCAATTGGACATTGGATTTGTATTTATTTTGATGGAAATGCCACTATTGATGTATATGACAGCCTAAATTCTACTCGTTTGCATCCAGATCATATATTATATATTGAACATCTTTATGGCACAAATGAAAAGAACATAAACTATCATCAGGTGCAACAGCAGCTTAACAACTACGATTGTGGCATTTTTGCAATAGCATTTGCAACATCAATTTGTTTTAATAAAAATCCTGCAACAGAAGAATATATAGTTGAAGAAATGAGAAATCATGTTGCTGAAATATTGAGAACAAAACAACTAACACTATTTCCTACTAAAGACAAATAAATCTATAATGAAAAAACTATAACATTCACTTATTTAAATATATCAATAGACAGATATATAAAAAATACACCTAATTTTGAGCACAGGAGGATGGATTTCCACTCCTATCATAAAAAAAATATGAATGAAGATACTATGAAGAAAAAATACAAAGATTTGTCCAATAAATATAAATTAAAGAGAAATATTTAAAGAAAAAGAGAGGTTAAAAAATGTGGCCATTATGAAAAAAATAAGAAAAGATGAACTGTAAAATGAAAAGGAGCGAGAGATTTAGCTAATAAACATATATCGAGAACTGATGAATTGTATAAAGAAAAGATGAACTGTACAATGAAGTAGAGCAAGAAAGAGATTTACCTAATAAACGTATATCAAGAACCGATGAACTGTACAATGAAATGGAGCAAGAAAGAGATTTAGTTAATAAACGTATATCGAGAACTGATAAACTGTATAAAGAAAAGGAAAGATTGAAAAATTTAGCCATTATGAAATAATTGAGAGAACATGTACTGTATTAAGAAACAGAGACATAAAGGGATTTAAATAAAAGAAATGTAAAAAAGTGTTGCTGAAATTTTTGATACCAATTTATTGCCACCATTTTCCACCATAAATTACAATAATAAAGTAAATTATAAAATAATAGATTGTGATCAATGACTACTGTATTTACCAAAAAAACTGTTCTATTATTCAAAAGTAATAACATTTAAAATGAGCCACTGGGTTATTTAACATTTTTCAAAATATTCCACCACTTGCTACTAATTTAAGTCTAACAACTGATACCACAACAACCAAGACCTTCGACTGACCTTGTCCTAGTCCTAGTGATGGCATTCTGTTTTGTTTCACACTCTTATAAGAAGGACCAAATGGACTACATACTGGACTGGATATTTTTTCGTTATTTAAACATTCAAGAATTTAGAGGAGCCACAAGGAGAGCTAATGCAAGCAATCTTCATCATCTTCACCATCGAGTTTAATTATTAGGCCAAGGCTTCTACAGCAGCAGACAACAGTATAAACTCTGGTAAGTCAGAAACCATTTTGACTTAATTGAAGCCGGTTGTTAGTAATTATTAAAGAAAGAAACCTTTATTTGGCATTATTATATATACAAACTCAACAAAACTATATTCTAATAATAAACAAACAAAAAATATAATCCTTCCATATCTTTCACTCCACTCTTCTCCTACCCCTCTCCCACCCTATTTTCCTAAGCACATTTACCCTGGCCCCATCCTCATTCATCCAGTCCGTCACCCTCCTGCACCCTTCCACCCACTCTTCACTCACCCCCTCGCATTCCTCCGCCAAATGCCTCCAAGTATCCCTTCCATTCTTACACAAAACGCACTTCCCATAACTCTCTCCCATCCACCACTTTCTCCCTCTTTCATCTGACCCACACCTCGCCCTTGCCATTGTCACCTTATCCTCTCTCCCCATTCCGCTCTCTAAATACTTCGGCTTTCTTCCATGCACCTGCCATCTCCCATATCCCTCATTGTACTCACTCCTCTCTATGCAGCCTTGCCTTTCTTGTCTCTCCACTTCTCTTTCCTTCTCATATACCCAATCAGCCACATTCACCCCTTTCTCAAGCCATTCATTCACCACCACCTCCGCCAAACCTACCCTTTCGTACATTCTCCTTCTCTCCGCTCTCCATCTACCCTCCACTATACTCTTACTCATCCACCATACCTCCTTCACCAATCTCCCTTCTTCCAGCGCACACATTCTCATCTCGAACCTCACCACTCTCTTCACTGCCTCACACCCTAAGGTCTCCCTATCTAGCTCCTGTAACAATATATATTCCGGCGTCGACCTCTCCACCCCTAACACTCGTCTCATGCACCATCTTTGTTCCCGCTCCACACACTCATACCTCTTTGTTCCCCATACCTCCACACCATACAACAAGATTGGCTTCACGCACGCATCCCACAATCCACACATCACCCTCACATTATTTTCCATCCATCTCCCCCACCTCTCCCACACCACACCCCATGCTCTTCTCGCCTTTCCTTGTACCCATTTCATGTGCTCTTCATACCCTCCCGTACACTTAAAAATAAATCCCAAGTATTTGAATACTTTCACCCTTTCAATTACTTCCCCTTTCCATTTCAGCTCTCTCATTCTTCCTTCCCTTCCTTTGTTCCTAAACCTCATCCATTTCGTTTTCCCTACATTCACCCTTAACTCCCTCTTATCCATGTACTTTTCCACTCTTGCTAACATCTCTTTCACCCCCTCCCAGTCTCTCGCCATCAGTACCATATCATCCGCATATGCTAACATCCAAACTTTCTTCCTCCCAATCACTACGCCACCCGCTTGCCCTCTCCTCAATATTTCATCCAATTCACTTGTATAAAGATTAAACAATAGAGGGCTTAGCGGGTAATTATTAAATCTCTTAATTAGGTGTGCATACTAGTTATTTAAATATTCGACCAATTGGAGGATGTGCAAGGAGGGATGATGAGAACAATCTTCACCGTCTCCACCATCAAGCATTTAGTTATCTTATCGAAGATGATCGAGCTTAGGCCAAGGCTCCCACAGCGGCAAGCAACAGTGTAAACTCTTGTAAGTTACCAATCATTTTGCGACTCGTTATTAATTATATCCCTAACTCAGGTGTGCATAGTAGTTACTTGTTTAATTGAATTTGCCCGTTTTATTTTTGATTTAGTTGTAAACTATCTTAATTTGTATTTATTTGCCATTGAATCGTAATGTCTGCACATACCAGAACTAGAACCAGATCACAGCTAAATATGCCAGTTTGATGGTAGATTCAAAATCTATTAAAAACACGTATAAAAATTTACTAAAGCTTTTTCAAATTATACTCCCTTCATTTATCAGAGATATAAGTAGTTTTGTTTCATTGAGGATTGTGATCAATTACAAGTTTTCAAAGAAATTACTTGGTGATAGATATATAAATAATTAGTAAGTGTGTCTTCATCTTCTCGCTTATTGTAAATTAAATTTATTTTTGTGGAGCTTTAATGCATGTATTAAACATTACCTCTTCCCTTCGTTTCAATTATTTGTTATTTAATTTAATGTTGCACATCGTGGACTAAAACTAGCAAACAGTTTGAAATTAAACCAATTAATAGATCTTTTTCCTTTAAATTAACTTAACTCATTTGTGTAATTAAGCAGTTAGTGAACATGGAGAATTGAAACCTAAATCAGAACTTTTAAAGGGTCATCGAAAAGTGTACTGATGGACCAATATAGATTCGTTTTATTGCCCTCCTTGTAATGGCAGTCATAATTTACCATCATATCAGGTTTTCTTTGATTAGTCATCGGTGAACGTTTTAGATAATTGAAACATTGTTTGTATTGCATTCATGGTGATCATTCTGTGCAAAAGGTAGTCCTCATTGAAAAGTCATAACATTTGTATACGAAGTTATAATCCTTTCACTGCATTTGCACTTTTCCTCTTTGTCAGTCAAGATAGGAATAAATGTAAAATAATATAATAAATTCATGGTGTATTTGCAAAAATTTTTAGGCCGCTTCACGCAGAGAGATTTTTTTTGTTTTATCTGTAAATGTTGAATTTTTAAATTTGTTTTCATCATTGAAGATATAGTTGCTTGTTTGAAGTTTTTTCAGAAGGGAATTCAGCAAAGAAATTTTTTTGTTTTTGTTTGTTTTGTTGGCTTTGTCCAGCGAATGGTGTTTTTGGAGGATATTGTGAGACTCAAAAGGGGGGAACCATGCCTTATAAACTCTCATCTGGGTGAGCAGTCGGCTTCATCATTTTTAACTTTCTTCGAAGAAAAAACAACCTATTCAAAATAAAAACCCTTACTTGTTGTATGAATATTAAATAAATTAATAAAGACAAAAAGTAAATAGTCTGAGTATGCAAATATGCAACATGTTCTTAACTCTGTAACTGATGTAGATGGCAATTTATTTAATTTATAAATAATGGTTGATTTAAACAAATACTAAGTTTTCCTGTTTTACATTTAGTTATCAAATTTGTTTAATCTAGATAGGTTTAGTAATTTGTAAAAATATTTTCTATTTTTTACTTAAATAGTTTGAAATTATCAATCTCAATTTAATATTTTTATGTTAGTCCTTGTATATAACAATAAACGATTATTTCAATAGTAGAATTATTAATGTCATGTTTTATAAAGTTTAATACTTGCTGTCGTTACCAAGTAATTCATTCAATAAGTTATTTGTTTTTAACTTTTGTTACACTTAATTTTGCAGAGGTTCGAACAATTTAAATATTTAAATATTCAAGATACTTGAATCGACTATCAATTCGGCAGTTGTGGCAGCGTTTGTGATTAAGATTTTATGAAAGAGTGACATGTGCATACATTACAATAGCAAAGATGGATAAAATTTGGAGGTGAAAGATCAAATCTAAAAATATAATAAAACATTTTTACTCAACTTGTACTCAACGCAACTCAACATGCCATTATCAAAACTTAACTAATTTCTTTTAATCCCTTAGTATTAACAAATCAAATAACATTTTTTCTAATATTTATCAGTATATTCTTTTTTCCATAAACTCTGTTTCTAATAGATTGCATGGATTAATCAAAATACACAAAGATAATCCACTATTGGCCATGTAGGTTTGTTTTATAATTCCCCATACCATACCATGTCTATCCATCTAAACTCACTCTATACCTATATTATTTGAATTGTATTTTCTCATTAATTTTACTTGCAGAATTAGAAACTAATAAAAATATTAAATATTTAGATTTTTAATTTTTGTATTCTTTTTATTCTATTACTAAAACTAACAACTAATGTTCCTTGGATATTTATAGAAAACCTACCTACCTTTACCAATTCTGGTATTCCAATAATTTCAGACACCCGCTTAACACAAAATGGCTGCATTCAATTCAATAATTCATAGAGCTTTAAGTATTCCTTTATACAAAAAAAAACATTTAACTAAAAATATTGTTAAATTTAATTGAATGCATATAGTTTTTAATTCATTTCATAACTTAAAAATACACTTATTCAATCCTAAAAGAAAACATAAGATATTTAAAAAACCTCTTTAAATTTTTAACATTTGCTTCTTTTCGGTTGGTGAGGAGGTATACTTAATGCACTGTGTATGTAATGTCCAAGATGTATAAAATATTCAATCTTAGTTTGTAAAATTGTATTTTTATTTACTTTGAGTTTTCATAATGACATATTGAGTTGCAAAAATTATAGTCAACAATAAGTTTAGTGATGTACCAACAAAGTAACTGTGTTTTATTATATTTAGAACATATATAAAGAAGTAGAAGCTTCAATCTAAAAATGCTCCCCTTCATTGGCAAATAAGTCGAATTGAGAAGGTGCATCCCATTTCAGATGACATTATTAGAGTAGGTTCATTGTATATATTAATTCATCAAATCAACAAAAATTTAATGGTTTCATTGCTCTCATGTCACAGATTTTTGTGAAACAGTTTTACTATTTATATTTTTACTATATTATGAATAATTGTTTTTAGAATTCTCGGGTCAAAACCTTGCGGAAATTAACAAAATTGTCAACAGACAAAGTGTTTTTATATTTATAATAACTGTAGCTTCGTTATCTAAGAATCGATTTGATTTATTTTGATAACATTGACAAGACAAAAGTCTGGCTTCATGAAATGCCGGAAATATACATTCTAATATGTAAAAATGTGCAATCAAATATTTTTTTAGTTAAAGAATTAAATTAAATTTCAGGAATTTATTACAGTAATATCACAAGTTTTACACCTTAAACTGTTTTTACCACAATTCTGGTAATTATTTTCACTATAACAAAAAAACGAGTTTGTTTTCTGCTTGGATAATACAATGTTAATTCTTAAGGGCTAATTCTTACCTAATACACAACAAATAATTTTTATTTTTCCTACTTAACATTCTCAACATTTAACTAAAAATTGTTTGTATTTGTAAACAATGTTTAAATTGATGTAACAATATCTGACCCAGCTTCTTTGTCTGCTTTCAAATGTTCCCAAATCGAGCCTCAAATGATGCGAACTCATATTTTTACAATTACTTTTTACTTGCAAAAATTTGATATCAGTATTACTCTGTTTTGATATATCTATCATATCAATCTTTTCATTGCTTTTATATTTTCTCTGTGGCCCAGTTTTTAATAAAATTACCTTCACACTTAATACATTAATTTTCGTCCCCTATACAGAAATAACAATTTATTGCACATTTTTAAAGGTTAAGATGTACATACTATTTTAATAATTATATTTTATCGCTTACATTTTTGTTTTTCCAATGAAATTGAAATGAACAAAATTGTTTCATATAAAAAAAGTTACAGTTATTACAAACTTAATACTTACCTTATTACTGCAATAATACTCTATTTAGGATACTTTATACCATATACTAGCTAACAAACTGTTTCGTACAAATCTGTGATATAAGAGCACCAGCCATTACGCGGTTTCATATGAAACGAGCCAGTAACTACTATGCATACTTGAGCGTGTCCTGTCCTCTCCTGTCATTTTCCAGCCTTTTCCTGTTATGCCTTATTCTTCCCTGTCCATTTCCGTACTTTCCTATCCTTATCTGTCCTTTCCTGTCATTTTCTGTGCTTTCCTGTCTTTTCCTGTCCTCACAAGCGCCGCGTAAGTGGCAATAAATTGATACGTGTTATTTATACAGATGGAAAACAATTTAATTTTTCTAGGAACAGTAATAATCTTCAGATTTAGTTGAAAAATTGTCAGTAAACAAATTGCGGTAATTGAAAAATAAGCACAATTAACTGTAAATAATAGGCAAATATTGTTGACATGAAATGTGTTTTAACACCAGTTTTAAAATATTTTGTATTTATGAGCAATACATAATTAATCATTATGTAGCAATTTAAAAGTCTTATTAAATTAAGTAATGTTTTTTGAGGTCTGTGAAACTTTGCCCCGCTCAAACCCTGACACCAATCACCACTGCCTAGCCCCCACATATCCCCGTTCTAGCAGACGTCCTCGTCCCCGTAGCTAGCCCATAAATTCATTTTTCTAAGCATGATACAATTTTAAAATTAATAGTTTTGAAATGAATTTTTTATTATGTTCAAAATAATAAAACTATAGATTTTTTTATAATCCGACAACTCTTCTTTTACGTAGCGTGTTTATCTAAATTTCGTCATTTTTGGAAACAAAAATGAATTGAGAATTGTAGATAACACACGCCATGACCGGTAAGGGCATCTCCTCTTCATTTCGAAAGAAATTAGGATCGATGATGCTACCGGCCCACAAACTACGTACCATTATCATGAATCATTAAAAATAAATTTATAGTTGTATCCTTTTGAACATAATAAAAAATTCATTTCAAAACTATTGAATTTGAAATTGTATCATGCTTAGCAAAATACCCTTTCGTTTTTGGAATAGCCTGAATTTATGGGCTAGCTCCGGGGGCGCGACTGCTACGACAGTGACAGCTGGGGGCTAGGGAGCGGTGATTGGTGTCCGGGTTTGAGCGCGGCGAAATTTCAAAGACGTCAAAAAATATTACTTATTTTAATGGGACTTTTAGAATATCATTTCAAAAATATTATCCATTTTAATTTTCATTTAAAGTTGATTTTTTTTAAAGCTATTAGTTTATAGATTAATTAATATTTATGGATAGTTATTGTGTAGTTGTCGCCCTCGCCCCAGTAGCTAGCCCAAAAATTCATGCTATTCTATAAACGAAATGGTATTTTTCTAAGCATGATACAATTTTAAATTCAATAGTTTTAAAATGAATTTTTTATTTTGTTCAAAAGAATAAAACTATAGATTTTTTAAATCCGACAACTGTTCTTTTACGTAGCGTGTTTATCTAAATCTCGTCGTTTTTGGAAACAAAAATGAATTGAGAATTATGGATAACACACGCCATGGCCGGTAAGGGCATCTCCTCTTCATTTCGAAAGAAATTAGGATCGATGATGCTACCGGCCCACAAACTACGTACCATTATCATGAATCATTAAAAATAAATTTATAGTTGTATCCTTTTGAACATAATAAAAAATTCATTTCAAAACTATTGAATTTGAAATTGTATCATGCTTAGCAAAACACCCTCTCGTTTTTGGAATAGCCTGAATTTATGGGCTAGCTCCGGGGGCGCGACTGCTACGACAGTGACAGCTGGGGGCTAGGGAGCGGTGATTGGTGTCCGGGTTTGAGCGCGGCGAAATTTCAAAGACGTCAAAAAATATTACTTATTTTAATGGGACTTTTAGAATATCATTTCAAAAATATTATCCAGTTTAATTTTTATTTAAAGTTGATTTTTTTTAAAACCATTAGTTTATAGATTAATTAATATTTATGGATAGTTATTGTGTAGTTGTCGCCCTCGCCCCAGTAGCTAGCCCAAAAATTCATGATAGTTCTATAAACGAAATGGTATTTTTCTAAGCATGATACAATTTTAAATTCAATAGTTTTGAAATGAATTTTTTATTTTGTTCAAAAGAATAAAACTATAGATTTTTTAAATCCGACAACTGTTCTTTTACGTAGCGTGTTTATCTAAATCTCATCGTTTTTAGAAACAAAAATGAATTGAGAATTATGGATAACACACACCATGGCCGGTAAGGGCATCTCCTCTTCATTTCGAAAGAAATTAGGATCGATGATGCTACCGGCCCACAAACTACGTACCATTATCATTAATCATTAAAAATAAATTTATAGTTGTATCCTTTTGAACATAATAAAAAATTCATTTCAAAACTATTGAATTTGAAATTGTATCATGCTTAGCAAAACACCCTTTCGTTTTTGGAATAGCCTGAATTTATGGGCTAGCTCCGGGGGCGCGACTGCTACGACAGTGATAGCTGGAGGCTAGGGAGCGGTGATTGGTGTCCGGGTTTGAGCGCGGCGAAATTTCAAAGACGTCAAAAAATATTACTTATTTTAATGGGACTTTTAGAATATCATTTCAAAAATATTATCCATTTTAATTTTCATTTAAAGTTGATTTTTTTTTAAGCTATTAGTTTATAGATTAATTAATATTTATGGATAGTTATTGTGTAGTTGTCGCCCTCCCCCAGTAGCTAGCCCAAAAATTCATGCTATTCTATAAACGAAATTGTATTTTTCTAAGCATGATACAATTTTAAATTCAATAGTTTTGAAATGAATTTTTTATTTTGTTCAAAAGAATAAAACTATAGATTTTTTAAATCTGACAACTGCTCTTTTACGTAGCGTGTTTATCTAAATCTCGTCGTTTTTGGAAACAAAAATGAATTGAGAATTATGGATAACACACGCCATGGCTGGTAAGGGCATCTCCTCTTCATTTCGAAAGAAATTAGGATCGATGATGCTACCGGCCCACAAACTACGTACCATTATCATTAATCATTAAAAATAAATTTATAGTTGTATCCTTTTGAACATAATAAAAATTAATCTCAAAACTATTGAATTTGAAATTGTATCATGCTTAGAAAAATACCCTTTCGTTTTTGGAATAGCCTGAATTTATGGGCTAGCTCCGGGGGCGCGACTGCTACGACAGTGATAGCTGGGGGCTAGGGAGCGGTGATTGGTGTCCGGGTTTGAGCGCCGCGAAATTTTAAAGACGTCAAAAAATATTACTTATTTTAATGGGACTTTTAGAATATCATTTCAAAAATATTATCCATTTTAATTTTCATTAAAAGTTGATTTTTTTTAAAGCCATTAGTTTATAGATTAATTAATGTTTATGGATAGTTATTGTGTAGTTGTCGCCCTCGCCCCAGTAGCTAGCCCAAAAATTCATGCTATTCTATAAACGAAATGGTATTTTTCTAAGCATGATACAATTTTAAATTCAATAGTTTTGAAATGAATTTTTTATTTTGTTCAAAAGAATAAAACTATAGTTTAGTTAAATCCGACAACTGTTCTTTTACGTAGCGTGTTTATCTAAATCTCGTCGTTTTTGGAAACAAAAATGAATTGAGAATTATGGATAACACACGCCATGGCCGGTAAGGGCATCTCCTCTTCATTTCGAAAGAAATTAGGATCGATGATGCTACCGGCCCACAAACTACGTACCATTATCATTAATCATTAAAAATAAATTTATAGTTGTATCCTTTTGAACATAATAAAAAATTAATCTCAAAACTATTGAATTTGAAATTGTATCATGCTTAGAAAAATTCCCTTTCGTTTATAGAATAGCCTGAAATTATGGGCTAGCTACGGGGGCGAGGGCGATTGCTACGACAGATATAGCTGGGAGCTAGGGAGTGGTCATTGGTGTCAAGGTTTGAGCGCGGCGTGGTTTGAGAGTCGTCAAAAGACATTACTATTTTCTATGGAACTTTTAAAATGCTACAACAAAATGGTTAATTATGTATTGCTCATAAATTCAAAATATTTTAAAACTGGTGTTAAACACATTTCATTTCAACTATATTTTCCTGTTTAATTTTAATTTAAAGTTGATAATGCTTAAAAACCATTAGTTTATAGATTAAATTATATTTATGGACAGTTATTGTGTAGGTGTCGCCCTCGCCCCCGTAGTTAGCCCATAAACCCATGATTTCAATTCTAAATTCAATAGTTTTGAAATGAATTTTTTATTATGTTCAAAAGAATAAAACTATAGATTTTTTAAATCCGACGACTGTTCTTTTACGTAGCGTGTTTATCTAAATCTCGTCTTTTTGGAAACAAAAATGAATTGAGAATTATGGATAACACACGCCATGGCCGGTAAGGGCATCTCCTCTTCATTTCGAAAGAAATAAGGATCGATGATGCTACCGGCTCTCAAACTGCGTAACATTATTATTAATCATTAAAAATAAATTTATAGTTTTATTCTTTTGAACATAATAAAAAATTCATTTCAAAACTATTGAATTTGAAATAGTATCATGCTTAGAAAAATTCCCGTTTGTTTGTAGAATTGTACTAATTTATGGGCTAGCTACGGGGCGAGGGCGACTGCTACGACAGTGATAGCTGGGAGCTAGGGAGTGGTCATTGGTGTCAAGGTTTGAGCGCGGCGTAGTTTCAGAGTCGTCAAAAGACATTACTATTTTCTATGGAGCTTTCAAAATGCTACATAATAATTAATTATGTATTGCTCATAAATACAAAATATTTTAAAACTGGTGTTAAAACACATATCATTTCAAAAATATTATCCATTTTAATTTTCATTTAAAGTTGATTATTTTTAAAAGCCATTAGTATATAGATTAATTAATATTTATGGATAGTTATTGTGTAGCTGTCGCCCTCGCCCCAGTAGTTAGCCCATAAATTCATGCCATTTTATAAACGAAATGGTATTTTTTTAAGCATGATACCATTTTAAATTCAATAGTTTTGAAATTAATTTTTTACTATGTTAAAAAGAAGAATAGATTTTTTAAATCCGACGACTGTTCTTTTACGTATCGTGTTTATCTAAATCTCGTCGTTTTTGGAAACAAAAATGAATTGAGAATTATGGATAACACACGCCATGGCCGGTAAGGGCATCTCCTCTTTATTTCGAAAGAAATAAGGATCAATGATGCTACCGGCCGACCAACTACGTTCCAATATCATTAATCATTGAAAATAAATTTATAATTTTATTCATTTGAACATAATAAAAAATTAATCTCAAAACTATTGAATTTGAAATTGTATCATGCTTAGAAAAATACCCTTTCGTTTATAGAAGAGCCTGAAATTATGGGCTAGCTACTGGGGCGAGGGCGATTGCTACGACAGTTATAGCTGGGGGCTAGGGAGCAGTCATTGGTGTCAAGGTTTGAGCGCGGCGTGGTTTTAGAGTCGTCAAAAGACATTACTATTTTCTATGGAACTTTTAAAATGCTACAAAATGGTTAATTATGTATTGCTCATAAATTCAAAATATTTTAAAACTGGTGTTAAAACTCATTTCAATTCAACTATATTTTCCTGTTTAATTTAAATTTAAAGTTGATAATGCTTAAAAACCATTAGTTTATAGATTAAATAATATTTATGGACAGTTATTGTGTAGCCGTCGCCCTCGCCCCGTAGCTAGCCCATAAACCCATGATGCAATTCTAAATTCAATAGTTTTGAAATGAATTTTTTATTATGTTCAAAAGAATAAAACTATAGATTATTTAAATCAGACAACTGTTCTTTTACGTAGCGTGTTTATCTAAATCTCGTCATTTTTAGAAACAAAAATGAATTGAGAATTATGAATAATACACGCCATGGCCGGTAAGGGCATCTCCTCTTCATTTCGAAAGAAATAAGGATCGATGATGCTACCGGCCCACAAACTACGTACCATTATTATTAATCATTAAAAATACATGTATAGTTTTATTCTTTTGAACATAATAAAAAATTCATTTCAAAACTATTGAATTCCAAATTGAATAATGCTTAGAAAAATACCCTTTTGTTTGTAGAATTGTATCAATTTATGGGCTAGCTACGGGGGCGAGGGTGACTGATACGACAGTGATAACTGGGGGCTAGGGAGTGGTGATTTTTGTCAAGGTTTGAGCGCAACGTAGTTTCAGAGTCGTCAAAGATACTACTAACATCCCTCTATGGGTCTTTTAAAGTGCTACAAAATGATTGATAAATACAAATTATACTACAAACAAATGGGTTTTCTAAGATAGTAATAAGGTAGATTTTAAACATGATACAATTTCAAATTCAATATTTTTTTTATTGTGTTCGAAAAATGAAACTATAGGTTTTTTAATGCTATTCGACAATTGTTTGCCTAAGTAGCGTATCTGTCTAAATCTCGTTATTTTTGGCAACAAAAATGAATTGAGATTTATGGACAACGCAGGCCATGGCTGGTAAGGGCATCTCCTCCTTATTTCAAAAGAAATAAGGATCGATGGTGTGTCACCGGCCCACAAATTACATACCATCGTAGGTTCTTATTAAAACTAAATGTATGGTTTAATTCTTTCAAACACATAAAAAAAAAATGTTTTAGCAATATTGAATTTAAAATTGTATCATGTTTACAAAAATACCTTTTAGTCTATAGAATATGCTGAATTTATGAATATCTGTGGACTAGTGCACTGTGATAGTAGAGTTGTCAAAAGACTTTTAAAGTGCCACATAATGATTGATTAAGCATTGCCCATAAATACAAAATAATATAATTGTTTTTTAAAGCAATTAGTAATTGCTGAATGAAACACATTAGTTTGTACATTTTTTAAAATTAAATCATTAAAAAATAAATGTGTATAGAGTTTAATTCTTTCTAACACAATAAAAAATCTAATTTCAAAATTATTTATTTTTCACTTATATCATGCCCATCTCCTCGCAGCTAGCTGATCCATAAATACAAGATATTCTGTAAATTAAAAATATGTTTTTTCAAGAACGGCATATGGTTTGCTTTTAAAGCGTTTTTGCAATAGTTAATTTAAAATCAACTATACTTGGCTACAAGAGAGTATTGCGATTGTAGTTTTTTTTATTAGAAATAAGCTTTATTTGATAATCTGAAGAACTGAAAATTTTTAGTAATATTTCGTACATAGGAAGTGAGTATAGACCTTAACCATTGATTTGTCTTTTCGCAATTGAAAAATATGAAAAATGTTAGAAACACATTTTAATAAACATTTAAGGCAATAAGGTTAAACTTATTAGAAAATTTTAGTTGTTTTTATCTATAATTATAAATTAATAAACATTATTTTAACTTAATATCATCAATCATTATAGAGAATGTTAAATTTATAAAAATTAACATTATTTTTGCAATATTACTGTTTGAATAAAATCAACGAATGTCACTAAAATCTGGGGAGACAAAAAAACATGATGGCCGCATCATAATTTTTGGCTTTCTATAGCCCAAAAAATACAAATAATTGCTAATCGCAACATTATAATGATGTTACACGTATTATTTAATTATTTATTATGTATATATAAGGTTTATTGCTATAAATATTCGATTTAATTTTTCCAAAATTGAGTTTGAAATTGAGTTTTAAATTATACATTATTTTTTATAATTATTCACTTGCATATCTTAATTTCAAGCTATACATATATATATATATATATATATATATATATATATATATATATATATATATATAGAGTCGACTCACCGATAGCTGACTGTGACTCATCGCTCTATATTGAAGGAATCAGACATAGATTCCATCTTTCAATTTATTATGTCTCGGTCATCCTAGGATGATAGTAGAACGAGATATTAATTTCTATACGATTCTTAGTACAAAATTGCACGATTCATAGTCGGCTCTCGATGGATGGACTATACTGCTAAAATGTTGTTACATTTAGGTTAGTTTAGTAATGAGTTTAACGGTAACTGAAAGTATATGTTAATGTGTGTCAGTACACATACTGATACATCTTATTTTAACTTGTAAACAATAGGAAGTTAGGCGAGAGCAGAATCTATGAAGGCGTACAGGTACAGAAGGAGTAAGCGTTTGCGATCTCCGAGGGGTTGACCCGGACCGACAAACGCTTAATCGCGGATAGTGCGGGAATCAGATAAGAAATAGCGATAAAAATGTTTAAGAGTGGAGAAAATAACTGAAGAGGAATTAAATATAAACAAAATAAAATAGGAAACTATCCAGGGAAATATACAGAACTACATGCTGGAGAAGATTCCATATGAACATATGCTAAGTTAGGTTGAATGAATGCCTAGCGGTAAAACATAATTTTGTTCTTCTTTTTGCATTGCCCCTAATTTACGACCAGATACTATATCTGAGAAGGATTAATGTTAACAGAAAGTATAGAAAATAGATTCTGTAGCACCGACACAAATATTCCAATAATTCTTATGGCGTCCTTGTGTTCTATACAGATCTATTACTAATTAATTTCAGTTCGAAAAAGATCGCCTATTATCTCCATACCAAATCAATGCATTGCTATTAAACATATCGAATGTTGAACGAAATAGTGCTGCCTTGCTAGTGTTGCTGGCCACACGAAATCCTCGAAGTCGCTAAATAATGCATCATGTATTTCAAGTTGCTTGGGTTCGAAGAACGTCCACGAGATTAGCCGAATTTCACAAATATATTGAAAATTAAGAACTTAATCTAATTCAACACGTAATAAAAGGTAATATAGGCCAATTGACTAATTCTGAATTTGAAGTATTTGAGAAATTTAATTTTCTCCTTCTTAGTGTAGACGTTGTACTTAAAATGTATTGTATAAACAAATACAGTAAATCAAGAGATAGAGTCCATTCACACATAGCCACTTCGTGGTGCCACAAAGAAGCGCTGCAAGTGGCGCGACTACTGGCAAAGTGCAGAATCAAATGAATGCATTCACTTCAGGCCACTTTTAAAGGAAGAAGGGAAGAACAGATACGTGTGCAAATACGTGAAAGTTCTTAAAAAAAATATCTCCATGAGGTAATGAATCTTCATAGAGAGTATGCAATAGCTCTCTCGAGAAATAAAAGATGAAACCAATACGCTTTTTCCCTTTCTTGTCATCGATTTCTTCGGATAAAGATTATTGCCAAAAGCAAATTTTCTTTAATAGCCATTAATAAGTGTAATGCAGTACAAATAAAAAGCATGCTGCTCCTCACGTCAGTCTGTGGTGCTTCGCTGTGATGCCACGAAGTGGTTTTGTCTGAATTAAAAAAAAGATAAAAAAGATGACTTGCTGATTCTTGATTTGACATATTTGAGCGATTTTACATTCTACTCAATTCGGACATGCACCTTAAATTATATTGTATAAACAAATGCAAAAAATCGAGAGTTATGCCCCAGAACAAAAAAAAACATGGGATGACTGATTGATTCTTGCTTTGACGTATTTGAGCAATTTTAACTTCTACTCATTTCGGACATGTACCTTAAATTATATTGTATAAATAAATGCAGAAAATCCAGAGTTATGCCCCAGAACAAAAAAAAAAAATGGGACGACTGACTGATTCTTGATTTGACGTATTTGAGCGATTTTAACTTCTACTCAATTCGGACATGTACCTTAAATTATATTGTATAAATAAATGCAGAAAATCAAGAGTTATTCCCCAGAACAAAAAAAAAATGGGATGATTGACTAATTCTTGATTTGACGTATTTGAGCGATTTTAACTTCTACTCAATTCGGACATGTACCTTAAATTGTATTGTATAAACAAATGCAGAAAATCAAGAGTTATGTCCCAGAACAAAAAAAAATGGGATGACTGACTGATTCTTGATTTGACGTATTTAAGCGATTTTATATTCTACTCCATTCGGACGTGTACCTTAAATTGTATTGTATAAACAAATACAGAAAATCAAGAGTTATGTCCCAGAACAAAAAAAAAATGGTATGACTGACTGATTCTTGATTTGACGTATTTGAGCGATTTTAACTTCTACTCAATTCGGACATGTACCTTAAATTATATTGTATAAATAAATGCAGAAAATCAAGAGTTATGCCCCAGCACAAGAAAAAATGGGATGATTGACTAATTCTTGATTTGACGTATGAGCAATGTTACCTTCTACTCCATTTGGAAAATATTGTATAAACAATGTGCTCCATAAAATTAAAATAAATGTGATATGGCCATCACTTTACTTCCTCCGATTTTATAGTATAATAGTAGATTATATATAGTTATACAAGCAAGGCACATTGAACGTTTTTTCATATGATATACACCTTTGAAATGTTAAAAGTTTTTTAAATTCACCATTTTCTACAATCTATCGCAACTATTATTATTTCATAATTATAGATCAAAGATGACAATCATTAATAATTTTAAATAAAATATGTTTCTTTTCTTACTAACTTTCATATTTTTTTGAACTGAAATACTTATAATAAATATTATTTAAAAATAACCAGATAAAAACACACAAATATTGAAATAAACAAATTGTCTTCAGATTGCCAAATAAACTTATGTTCAAAGCTTCATCTTAATTCCTGTATTAGTTTTTGAGATACAGCAGGCAGGCATTTATGTTCATAAGACGTTTTGTAGGATGGAGTAATACTCACATTTGAAACGTGAAATTTACGAAAGAAATTAAATGAAAATGACAAAGTATGCTTCATATTTTAATTAATTACCGTCAGTTTACTCGGATGCTAATGAAATTTCGAAATAATATATTAAAGTAAAAGTGCATTTAGGTCTTTCAGGCAAACATGGTTTCATAAGGATTATAGTTCCAACTTAAGTGCTTGCAATATACTAAGTGCTTGAAATGACAAATATAAATGTATGCTTTTCTATTACACATGCATACCCCAGAATGACATTTCAACCATATTAGAAACTATAGTGTCCAATCAATCAATTGGCTTTATAAACACAATTTATTCAATAAAAAATTAACAGGCATTTACCAATAGCAAAACTATAGAGATACTGTTCTATTTCAATAAATAAAGTGTGATATATATGTTCTTAACAAGAAAGATACTATATGTTTTGCTATTAGATCTTTCAAAAGCATTAATAGATATACCGAATACAGTACTTATATTTCAAATTAATCACATTATTATTATATCTTATTTTTTTGTAGTAGTCGCTTAGCTTATCAGTTGTTATGTGTTTTAATTTTAATTATACAATTACATTAACAAGTTCTGTGCCACGGCAAGTTTTGAAATTTTACCATTCAGGCTAGGTGGGGTGTACAAGACCCATTTTAAAACTTTAAAAAAAAGTCGATTAATACTGTAAAACTATAATTTACAGGAAAATGATATAAATTTTAATATGCATTATAGACTAGAGCAATAAATTTAACTTCTATGAATTATTAGTTCAAATATTTACTCTACCAGACGAGTTGCAAGTTGCTACATAATTATTAATCATAATCATGTGTTTAATATTATTACACATGGCAGATAATTAATAATTTAAACGCTGTATACATACATGATGTGAAGTTGTCTATATTTGACTGTACAATGTTTTTTTTTAAGAATTTTTTGTTTTTCAATGAGAATTCTAAATGGCCTGAACGGAAAATACAATAGGGGCTGTATACGGTACGGAACTTGTTAAGAAAGTTGTTAACAAGTTTTCAACCAAATCCGAAGATTATTACTGTTCCTAGAAAAATTAAATAGTTTTCCATCTGTATAATAAATGACACGTACTAATTTATTGCCACTTAAGCGGCTGCGTATGAGGACAGGAAAGGACGGGAAAGGACAGGAATTAATAGGAAAGAATTGGTAAGGACTGGAATTGTCCTCTCTTCTCCTGTCTTATCCTGCCTTTTCCTTTCCCATTCTCTCCTATCCTGCCTTGTCTTATCCTTACCTATCTTCTCCTATCCGTATCTATCCTTTCCTGTTCCGTCCTTTCGTATTCTATCCTCTCCTATCCTGTTTTATCCGTTCCCATCTTTTCATATCCCACCAAAGGACACGGTGGGCGTTTGACTCTGTTTTTGTTTTCCCTTTTCTGTATTCATATTTTAAAATTTTATTTATTTTTTTTCATGTAAATAAATCCTGCTGAATCCGGAAGAGGCTACGAATAACTGGCCACCGAGGGAGGATTGCCCAGTGAGGAGACCAGGAGCGCAGTTACAGACCCGACAAGTAGCAAATGTCTTAACTAAATAAATTATACTTTTATGATTGTTTTGGATATATCTTGTTCCTATGTTTAGTTTAATTTTTTAAATATAAGAAATTTATGTATAAAATTAAATTAGTATATTGAAGATTATGATTAAGTATCCTGTTTTATTTACCTGTTTTAATTAGTTAGGTTGTTCAAACAAGTTTGGCACTTTTTTAAATTTATTTTATTAGGTGTGCATGTATATTTCGGTTATGTGGACGTACATTTATAGAGTTTTTTGTTATTTCGCCATATTAAAAAAAAACTTTTCAAACAAAACTTAAAGGTAATGAAAACTTAAACAAGTTTTATTAAAACAAATTTTTCATAAAAAATCTTAGCTTACGAGGAAATAAAAATAAAAATTGAAAATTTGAACATTTTTGCCAATTGCTAATAAACTATTGGAGTACATGAAATTTATATAAGAAATAATTGTAGATAATTGAAAAGTGAACAAATTTATTAAGAATAGCCTTTTTGCGTAAACCTCATAGTTTTCTAGAAAAATATAGGGAAAGTACTATGATGACCACATCACCATTTCTTTCCCTATATAGTATATATAGGGGGAGTATTGTTTTCGTGATTTTTTTTTCAAAAATTTTTTTTGCGGAAATATCCGTTTTGGGGTCCCCTGACCCCAAAATACTAATTTCTGGAAAAAAATTTTTTGTGTCTGTGTGTGTGTGTCTGTCTGTCGGTGGGCGCTGTATCTCAAAAACGAATAATCTGTTTGAGATGAAACTTTAAACTTAAGGTTTTATCGTTAAAAACTGGAACTGAAAAGCTTTTGGTAAACATTCATAAACCGGAAGTGGGTGTTTACTCGAGCCATTTTTTTGTTTTTTATCGATAATTTTTTTAATATGAAAAATTTTACAAAACTTTACTAACAAAAGTTAAAGAGAATGAAAATCTGAACATACTTTTCATATAATTTTTAACTTTTGAGGAAAAAAAATAAAAATTGAAAATTTTGATATATTTTTCTAAATATAAAAAAAAAAATTAAAAACGGTTCAAGGGAATTATAAATTGAACAAGTTATATTTGAACATTTTTTTCATAAAATTCTTAACTTTCAAGAAAAATAATAAAAACTGAAAATTTTGATATTTTTTGCTAATTGTTAATAAACTATTGAAGTTACATGAAACTTCTATAACAAATAATTATATAGAATTTAAAACAGAACAAATTATTAAGAATAACTTTTTTGCGT
>CAXAKX010000356.1:0-42938 GCA_963969525.1 Ontholestes murinus
CTCCATAAACGTATTGTAGAATACACAAACTTTACCTCAGAATTTTCCGTCAAAAACAGTTTAGAATTAATCAACAAAATCAAAGATGTAAAACTTCCCCCAAACTGCAAATTTGTTTCATTTGAAGTCAAAAATTTATTTACAAACGTACCGCCTCTAGAAGTTATAAAAATTACCGAAGGATTACTTACCGATAATCAGGCCAACCCTATTATAATCTCGGAAATTTTAAACCTTTTGTATGTCATAAACTCACAAAATTACCTACAATTCAATGAATCGTTCTACACCCAACCAGACGGCTTAGCAATGGGAAACCCACTAAGCCCACTAATGGCCGAAATTTTTATGAATAATTTAGAGAAAAAAATATCAAAACTCCCATGTTATAAAAACTGTTTATATTGGCACAGATATGTAGACGACATACTAGTAGCATTTACCGGCACAAATAGACAATTAGAAATATTGCTAAAAGAACTAAACAGTCGGCATAAAAACATTCAATTTACAATAGAAACAGAAATAAATAACTCCATTAACTTCCTTGATCTTACAATAACAAAAATTAACAATAAACATGATTTCGCAATTTTTAGAAAACCCACACATACAGACACCACCATTCACAATAATTCATTCCACCCAACACCTCATAAGATAGCCGCATATAACAGTATGATACACCGATTAATTAACATCCCGATGACAGAACACAATTACGAAAAAGAATTAAATATTATTCACCAAATCGCCAACAAAAATGGATTCGTCATACCGTTTATTAATAATATTTTAAACAAAAAGAAAAAACAACAAGTTTTAAATTCAATATACCCACTAAATAAAAATAAACTAAATAATAATTTCACCTCAATAACATATGCAGGACCAGTCTCTTTAAAAATTGCAAACATTCTAAAACAGAAAAATATAAATGTATCCTTCAGAACTAATAATAATTTAGGCAATTTAATAAAAAACAATAAAGATCCTACCATTAGAACTCAACGCAGTGGAGTATATATGCTGACATGCGGAGACTGCCCCAAAACATACGTCGGGCAAACAGGACGAGCATTCTCCGAAAGAATAAAAGAACATCGTACCTCATACATTAACAACAAGAGGACATCCACATATGCCAATCATTTGTTAGGCGAAGGACATTCTTTCAACGAAGATTTCAAAATACTCCACCAAGAAGAAAAAGGAAGGAAGTTAAATTTATTAGAAAACCTCGAAATAAACAAAAGAAAAGATACCGGCCTCCTACTGAATGACCAAACCGACATCAATCGCTCGCCACTACTCAACATGTTTAATTTTAAAAATAAAAATCCCCCATCCCCCTTCCCACCTCCTTAATTACTATTTAAACTACACACAAACTTGTAAGGATACCATTTCTTCGCCTGAAGAAGCCACAGTGTGGCGAAACAATTGTTGCGAGTTTAATGCAATAAAGTGTTTTTGAAAATTTATAAAGTGTTTTTTACTTTAACGTCTAAAAAGTGAATATGAATTTTCAACTAATAACAGCCTCATCAATTAATATATTAAAGTATGAAGTACCAATTCATCATGCATCATCTTGACAATTAAAGAATGGAAACAATTTTCTACAATCAACTTCCATGATAAGGGTTGTCCCAATCCTTACATATGGACCAACATCAAATAACCGCAAAACCGTACCGAAATATTAAAACTAAATGGATTTCAACAAAGGGATTTAATCATGATCCTCGCCGAAGGGACGATCCACACATTATTAGCACTTAAAAAGCTAATCGATTGCAAATTTGAAATATTGTTAGAGTGTGAATTTAAATAAGATTACAATAAAATTTTAAAGAGTTGTTTAAATATCTCGGGAGATTTACATACAAATGTAAATACTTTGCTATTAAAAAAAATTCTGAAAATGAAATTAATTCATATCTGAAGATGGAATGTCTCTACACATGTTTAAATAAAATAATGTATGATATTGAAATGTTAAATAATTATTGAAAAATGTACTTTTTATAATAAATGAAAGACAGTAGAGGGAGATAGCCGATTCTAGAACCTCCTCTGACCTTGACCCCAACCTTGACCCCTGTCGAGGTCAAGGTCAGAGTGAAGGTCAGAGGAGGTCCCAGAATCGACTGGAGGTGAAGGTCGGAGTCAAGGTCAGAGGAGGTTCCAGAATTGAGTGTACCTCCCTTGACCTTGGCCCCAGTAAGGGGGCCCTTTATTGGTGTCGGAGGCCTGGAACTGCGACCTTGATCCCAATAAAGGGCTACCTTATTAGACATTCATAGTACGGTTCCATAATTTAAGGTTATGTTAGAAGATCAGCTAGGAGCGATGCGTGATGTTACCCCTACGACGGTCCAATGGTGAATGACCTTAAATGAGTAAATAGCTTCTAATATAGACAATAAACTTGATAGGGGAGCATACATATGGACGGCATAATCTTATTTGGGTAATTTATAAAATATAACTCATTTATATTAATATTAATTGTTAATAATTTTATATTAATAATTATTTATTAATAATAATTTATTAATAACAATTAATTATTAGTAATAATTTATTAATAACAATTTATTAATAACAATTAATTATTAATAATAATGTATTAATTAATAACAATTATTTATTAATAACAAATATTTTTATAAACAAAATGTATTTCGCGAATGGGATAACATACGGTCACACAAAGTTTTAGAGACGGGCAAACTTGCCTCCGCATTATGTTTGCCGTGTTTTTTTTCTGATGCGAGAAAACGAGTTGGGTCATTGAACACCGGTGCGGAGTGATATTTAAGACCGGTGAGGAGTGATTTGAATATGTATTAGATTATTTGTATCTTGACATTAACACGCGGTCGGTGAAGGTCATGGTGTATTATTGTTTTTTATTTTCCGAGTCGGATTTTAGGTATAAAAGTAAGGATATTTTGAAAATATTTCGCAGTGCATCATTTAAGTTTCCATCGTCAATATCAAAAAAGCAAGTAAGTAGTACATGACTTAATATTAAAAAGTAAATAGCACTAATATATAATTATGTAATTTACATCTAGTGCAACGCTACCAGCCGTATTCGATGAGAACTTGGACTAATAAAGATGCAAATCGTAATCGGAGTAATGAAAATAAATTGCCGAGTCAACAACCGTTGGGCAGTCTTCATGGACTAGAAGGTGGAGAAGAGGAAGGGTTTTTTGAACAATTTTTACAAGAACCAGAATTGGAGTTACCAAATTTGAATATCTGTTCGTTTCATGATTTTGGCGAAGAAGAACGCGAACCACTAATTGCAAGTAATAATCAAGAATGTGCAAATGGAGATCAGTGTACTAATAATACACCAGAAAGAAAAAAAGAAAATGTTTTGAAACCTCTCCTAGCTCCAGTAACATATTTTTTGAATAAAAGTAAAACAAAGTGGATATGTGTTGGTTTGGACAGTGATTTAAATTTTGAACCTGTTATCCGATTAATGGGAAATCGAGGTCAAGGCATAACACTAGATTCAGAAACATGGAGTGATTTTAATAAAGCTAAAGATTGTCTTAACAGAACAATTAATACAAAAAATCTAGATAATTATATAAATATAAACAAATTAAGTGTGTATTGGGTAAATAGTAACTCTTGTTTTGTTCCATATTGTTTTTATTTTCATTTATCTGACACGTGTTTCGGTCTTCGCAGACCATTATCAAAGTTTAACTTTGATAATGGTCTGCGAAGACCGAAACACGTGTCAGATAAATGAAAATAAAAACAATATGGAACAAAACAAGAGTTACTATTTACCCAATATTAATATATGTTTCCATCAAGAGTGCAGCGCATCAAGTATTAACTTTAAATTAAGTGTGTCTTTTATTTATGTTGATAATTATCGCAAAGTCTTGAAAGCAACAGTTGGAACTGACTCTGTGTATTTATCGTATGAAAGTCTTCGTGAAGTTTGGAAATTAAGTGATGTTGTAACATTCCGATTGGAGTTATTAAAAAATTTAGATTTCGGTGACTTTTATTACCGTTGCTTGGATTTATTACCAAATTTTGAAGGTGATTTGAGAAAACGCTTAGAAACTGTATTTAATGGGAGCTGTTCTGAGCAAGTGGCGATTTTTAAGGAAATGATGACTTCTGGAATTGATAAAATAATGTACGATTTAGATTTACATCAAGCCATAAATGCATCGTATAATGGAGAAAACAAAAACCGTAACATTTTGTGAAAGTAAGAACAAAACTCACGCCCTTTATGTCTGGTTGTACGCTTATAGAGAGGCAAGGAAAAGTGATTGGATAAATTGTGCGTTGGATAGATGTAGATTTAATAGACGTATTAAAAGATTTGAAATTGAATCAAAAAATGTTTTGAGTGAAAACCATAGAAATAAAATATATTGTAATAGATTTATGAATAGTTAGTAGGTATATTAGGATAATGCGAGTTGTATTTTATTTAGTATAGAAAGGATTACGATGAAGTAGACATGTTTGTACTGCATTAATTAAGAAAATAAACTGTGTCAAATTTTAATTGCGTTTTGTTTATTGTGTGTTTGAACCCGTATAAAAAGTGATGCTTGGTCAAAACGTGGTTAGTTACAATCGTGAACCAAAGCGGAAAGGTAGTGGTTTGTTAAACAAATTAATAAATAAACTTCCCTTCGAAGTACATTTACCTGGATATAATTTTTGCGGTCCGGGAACTAAATTGCAAAAGAGGTTGGCAAAGGGCGACAGTGGTATAAACGTATTGGACGAAGCCTGTAAAGTGCACGATATTGCTTATAGTAAATCTGACAACTTAAAAGAACGACACGAGGCAGATAAAAAATTATACAAAGTTGCAAAGAGTAGAATAACAAGTAGTGGTGCAAGTTTAGGTGAGAAAGCAGCTTCACTAACAGTTGCTGGAGTAATGAAGGCAAAAACTGCTATGGGTATGGGACATGGACGGAGAAAACTAAAAACTAAAAAGATAAAAAGAAGGAGAAGAATCAGTAGAGGTGGTGCGTTATCATTTGCCAAAGCAATGAAGCTTGCAAAGAGAGCGATTAAACGTAGTCCCGACAAAAGTCTTCAGGGATCTGTAAAAATTGCGTATAATGTTTTAAAACGAAATAGAAGAGGTATTGGTAGACCTAGACGTAGGGTGATACCTATTCCTAAACAAGGAGGATTTCTACCGTTAATACCATTATTTGCGGCATTGGGCGCTTTGGGATCCTTGGGTGGCGGTGCTGCAGCTATTGCGAAGGCAGTAAATGATGCTAAGGCTGCTAATGAGCAACAAAAGGAAGAGGCAAGACATAACAGGGTAATGGAAGCTAAAGCAATTGGTTCAGGATTTTACATAAAACCGTATAAGAAGGGTTGTGGATTGTACTTGGGTTTGAATTCAAAAAACTAAGATCTGAGTTCCTTCGTAGACCATTAACTAATATTGATATTATTAAGTATGCAAAGAAACATCACATACCTTATTTCAGAGGTGTGTTTATGAGGAATGCATTACCGAAAAGAATTCGAAAGCTTGAAAGCGGCATCATCAATTTAGATAATGAGGAAGGTCAAGGAACTCATTGGGTAGCTTATAAAAAACGTGGAAAATCTGTCGAATATTTTGATAGTTATGGAGATCTTCGACCGCCTAAGGAGGTAGAAAAATATTTCTTATCAAATAATGGTAACAATGAAATATCTTACAATTACAGAAAGTATCAGAAAAATACTGACACAAATTGTGGACAGCTTAGTCTGAAATTCTTGTTGAACCATTAATAAGGAAGTGTAACAAGTTATTATATTTACTTATAGAACGAAAGCCATGGAGAAGACATCGCACGCTTATACGTTCACGTTAAGTGGTAAAAGTTCGGAATTGAGTTGTGATTTCAATCCGGCAATATATTTAAATGAAGATGAAGAATATGAGATGGCTTTTAATGAATTTTGAATCATTTAATTCAATACCAAATGTGGACGAGACAAACAATTTATTTCATTTCAAGACGAGTGATAATAAATCGCACGTAATTACATTACCTATGGGAATTTACGATATAGAGGACATTAATGAGTACATAGAGAAAGAACTGTTAGATAAGTATAAAAAATATAATGCACTCGTAAGTATTCGAGGAAATAGTAATACGCAAAAAGTGAGTATAAAGACTTCGGTGCTGATTGATTTCTCAAAAAAGAATACTATTGGATCTTTACTCGGATTTAAAAGAGATATTGTTATGCAAGGGGAACATTGCGAATCTCATAAGATTGTTGATATTAATAAAGTAAACGCAATTCAAATATATTGCAATGTGGTAAGTGGATCTTATAATAACGGAGAACCTGTTCACGTGTTGTACCATTTTTTCCCAAAAGTACCGGCAGGCTTCAAAATAATTGAATCTCCACAGGAACGTATATATTTACCGGTATCGGGAAAAATTATCAGTTCATTGAAAGTGCGAGTACTGGATCAGTCGAACAATTTAGTAAATTTTAGAAGTGAGGAAATAACGGTAAGCGTACATCTAAGGCGAGTGGAATAGTTGAATTCGTTTTTCACTATGAAAATATACGGAAAATTGAAAAGAAAAAAAGAGTCTTCTGTATTAACGATGGATAGATTAGGAAAGTATAAATGGAAGGACAGTCGTAAGGTATCCTCCAGTGTAAGAAGAGAAGTGAAACCGTTAACACAACGAAATAGAAAATATCTTAGCAGTTTGGGATTTACTTTATTGAAGCAATAATAAATATAATGGATATATTAAATGTGACCGAGAAGATAAAAACAAATAACTCTATAGTAAGTTACGAATATCATACACATCAACCTTTTGGATCGTCAAGTTTTGATCATAATGACGAAATACGAATTAATGTTCCGGAAATAGACAATTATACTATACCTGGTGAAAGCTATTTATATGTAGAAGGGAGTGTTCGAAAAGTGGATAAAAATGAAGCTAGTAAGACTGCAAAGTTAGTAAATAATCCAGTAGCGTTCATGTTTAGTGATATTCGATATTTAATGAACGGAGTTCAGATTGACTCTGTGAGGAATCTTGGCGTCACATCGACTATGAAGGGATACTTTTCGTTTACAAAAAATGAAATAACAAAATTGGAAAATGCTGGTTGGGCAGAAAATGCAGAGACATGCGATGCATTAGATGAAAACGGCCACTTTAGTCTTAGTGTACCGTTACGAACACTATTAGGATTTGCAGAAGATTATAAAAAAGTTGTTTTGAATGTGAGGCAAGAGCTAATATTAATAAGGAATAACGACGATAATGATGTAATTCTTCAACCTGAGGCATCTAAAGGTGAGAAAGTGAAACTTATTATAGATAAAGTGATATGGAGGGTTCCTCATGTTACCGTGGGCCTTCGTGAGCAATTATCATTAACAAAGCTAACAGAGAAGAATGTCGACATCCACATACCATTCAGAAGTTGGGAAATTCATGAGTATCCTTCACTACCGGAAACAACGAAACACACCTGGGCAGTAAAAACTTCGTCACAACTGGAAACACCAAGATTTATAATAATTGGATTTCAAAAGGCGCGCAAGGGAAACGTATCAAAGAGTATGTCAAAGTTTGATAATATAAAATTAAATAATTTGAATGTATACTTAAACGGAATTCGTTACCCTTATGATAATCTTAATGTTGATTATACAAAAAATCAGTATGCCATATTATACGACATGTATGCAAGGTTTCAACAATCTTACTATGTACAGGAAAGTGAACCAATGTTTTCTCCTAAGGAATATTTAGCAGTTGCACCGCTAGTAGGAATTGACTGCATGTATCAAGCGGACACTATTCATAAAAGTGCCGTAGAAATCAAAGTGGAATTTAATACGAAAGAGGCTGTACCAGCGGGTACATCAGCTTATTGCCTAATTTTACACGATAAAGCGTATTACTACACTCCTCTTACGAAAGTTGTTAAGGAGTTATTGTAAGAATACTACTGCAATTATATTTACGTAATAATCAGTTTAGTGCAGATCATCATCGAAGGCAGAGTGTCTAGTAAGTGAAGTGCAAGTGGCTTGCAATGGAAGTAAAAAAATATATTATTATTGATATACAAGGATTTCAAGTAAGAAAAAATCATTTTATACCTAAAGAAGTAGCAAGTTGTGATAGTAAAGGATGCATAAGCCACTTCATATTCAAACCTCCCTATGAATATACGTTTTTAAGTAGAAGAGATAAAAGGACTGTCGATTGGTTGACAAGAAATCATCACTGTTTAAAATGGAGTGACGGATTTGTACCATTGGAAAATTTTGAAGAAATTTTGCAAAGTTTGACTCGTAATATAGGTACTATATATGTAAAGGGTCACGAAAAAGCAATGCATATCAGCAAAGTAATTGATAAACCAGTAATTGAAGTGAGTGATAACATATCAAACATACAAAAAACTCTACCGTATTGTACATTTCATACATCAAGTGATTGTGTGTGTGCACTTACCAATGTATACAAATTAACTCCATTTATACGTAATTATTGAAATCAAATGATATGGAGGAGGAGGAGTCATCATGTAAAGGTGTAGATATATAAACCGTGAACTTGTACAATTTTGCTAGTGCATTTGTGTTGTTCATGATGACAAGTCTGGGTTATTGGATAATTCGTTCAACATATGGACAATGGATTATAAACAAAGTTTGGGAAGTTATAGAAAAGTACGAAAAGGATTTCGGTACTGCAAGTCTTACTGATGAAGATCTTGAGTTTCTGCCCCTGAACTACATACTGAAAAGGATGACCGCTCAAAACGTCGCCATGTTGTGGCATCAATTGCCATCACATTATCGAACAAATCAAGATTTAAGGGAGAAGCTCCCTTGTTTGCAGCATTATAACCAAGACAACATTCGCACTCATATCGATGGCCCTGCCCCTTCAAGAAAAGATTGTCATGGATGTATTTTTAAACATTTAGAAATTAATCAAAAAGTGTAAATTAACTAACGTTTTTTAATAAAGATATTGTAGTATATTAATAATGTTTTATTTGTATTCCTGTAACCCAATTTTAAGAAAGTGTTAATTTTTATTGTTAAAATTTCTTTCAAACAATTTATTTATTAATTAAGTTAATTGAATGACCAATGAGGTCTTTTTTCCAATTGGAGCAAAAGAAAAAAAGGAAAAAAGGAGGAAAAAAGGAAAAAGGAGGAAAGGAAGGAAAGGAAGGGAAAAAAGAAAGAAAAAAGAAAGGAGGAAAAAAGGAGAGGAGAAGAATATTTCTTTTTACAGACCACTCCTCCTTACCAACGTCTCCTCCTTTTAACACGCCTTCAATGCAGAGGGGATGGGAGTGGGAAAAAAGGAGTGGGGGTTCCTGAATCGATGTCGAGTATATCGATTACCCACCCCCAACAAACTGCACCGTCAACCAGTACTCGCTCCCATCCCAAAATATCATTAATGAATGTATCATCCATTCCAGAACCCGAAATCGAACCTGAAATCGAACCCGAAATCGAACCCGAAATAATTACAATCCTCTCCCAGACATCGGTAACTTCTGTGAATGTGCAAAAAGTTACAGTTCTGGAAAATATAACAGTTAAACCACCCACTAACGTAACTAACGAAATCCCTTGTAACTCACTCCCTTCCAACGAAATCCCTTCAAATGTAATTGTTCCAAGCTCGTCCCGGCCCGTGTCTCCTGTCATCAATTCCTCGTCCCGGCCCGTGTCTCCTGTCATCAATTCTTACAGTCAATCGATTGCTCGACAAGTCGGTAATAGGAGTCGCCAAGTAAGAAATTCTCTTACATTTTATCAAAAGTTGTATGATACTTTGTGTGAAAGCGAAACACGTGTAAATAACATGATTGAATCGTTTAATTTCGTTGCCGCTAATATGTCTAATTGTAATCCTGGTTTGTTGCCCGACCTAAAAGAGCAATTGAGACAAATTAGAGGCGAAAAGGAAACCGTGCAAAGGATCATAGCAACAATAAGATATTATGTAAGGGAATATAATCATTGATGACTTCTGTCAACGTTTCGTTCCCTGTTACCACGGATATTCGCTGCTGATTTGAACCTTAAATAATTTTCACTCGGCTAGAAAAAAGAAAAATCAAAGCTATTACAATATAATACGCCTAGAAAAAAACCAAAGTTATAAAAAAAACAGCTAGGATAACCAAATATATGTACATCAAGTAATAAATAAATGTTTAAGAATAAACGTGTGAATATTTTCCTTCATCCTAAAATAAAACCTTATTATCATAATATGTAGGTGAAGTCTATAATTTATAAAACGCAGAATTAATTTTTACCGCTACTTCGGGCGAACAACTTAATAATGTATTTATATATTCAAACATGTTCATTAATATGTATGCTAAAATATACAATAAGAAATTGAAAGTGTTTTTTTTTCTTTCTTAATAATGAGCAGCTACATTCCACAATCAAAATATCTAGGTGAGGTCATAAATTGTCCAGTTTATTGTATTCCATATTTAGTTCAGTAAAAACCTTCTTGGTGAGATGACATGCATCCCGTAAGTGTAACTTCACATGAATTATCATTACCGATACAAAATTTTGATAATGCATTATTACAACATCCGAGATTTAAAAAACACAGTGACCTTTTCGGAGGTGAATGTAAGAGAGGCTTAATTATAGGACCGAGTGCATGCGGAAAAACCAACATACTTCTTACACTACTTATTGCAAGGCATGGGTTAAGATATTTAAATATTTATTTATGTTCAAATTCATTGTACCAAGAGAAATATACATTTCTACGTGAATTAATGAAAACGATTCCAGAATGTGGTTATTATGAATATTCGGATATCGCAAGCCTAGAAGTTCCGACATGCATAAATGAATATTCCATTGTAATATTTGATGATGTGCCACCCACAGGTCACAATACAATAAAAGACTATTTTTCATACGGTCGACATAAAAATATTGACTGTTTTTACTTATGCCAGAGTTACAGTGCAATTCCAAAGCAGCTGATTAGAGATAATAGCAATTTGTTAATACTTTTTCGACAAGATGCAATGCATTTGAAACATATATATGATGATCACCTTACGGGGGACATGACTTTTGAAGAATTTAAGGACATTTGTCAAACGTGTTGGGTCAATCCTCATGATGTATTGGTAATTGATTTAGACTGTGGTAAAGAGGAAGGGAGATACCGCAAGGGTTTTGACAAATTTATAATTGTATAAATTTGGGTACAACTTCCTTTACCCTTTCAGTATAAGTGTGTACTTCGATAACACAATGGACAAAAATGTCGCTAGACAACTTGCAGAAGCTCGCACTTCTCTACGTGATAAAATTAGAACCTTGAAATCAAACATAGCTGAGTCTAAACAACATCTTGAAGCTACGTTCTCACCCCTCAGTGAGCCACTCAAAGAAATAGCAAGTAAACTTGAGGCTAATCGACTAGAACCCAGTGAATTTCTAGAAGATGATGATAATGACTTCGATGTATCACAAATTAAACCAGCCTACGCACCATCTCCAAAACAGTCTTTTAACATTAAAAGGAGAAGAAAACTTTCGAAAATATACCACGAACCGAAAAAAGAATTACTCGACGATACCTTAATGACACCTACTGCAGAAAACCTTCAACGGAAAGGAGATGTTAGTTTTTTAGATGATGAGGAAGTGATACAAAGTGCCCCATTTAATTCAACTCAAATTGTAGAAAAGCATGATGATTCAAAGACGGATTTTGAACAACAAGAAGAAGAACATGCGTATAGTGATGACGATGATGAAGGAGAAGTAACACTTCCTATGTATCATGCCCAGCAAAGTTTTAGAGAACAATTGAATAGCCCAGAAGTGCAAAATATATTACAACAATTTGATGAATTACCCAGACAATTTCTCATATATTTCAAAACACATACAAAAGCTGACCGCGACGAAAAATATGGCGTACATGAAGTTGACGGAAATTTATATGTTGGAAATTCTGAAATACAATTCGAAGGACGAGACATAAAGATAAATAATCAGATATATACGGGAACAAAAGGACTGTATGAACTCTTATTTAAGAAAAAACCTTCAAAATTTACTTTAACGGATAGCCGAAACTACAGAGATATATTGCAACGAACTAATGCCGCGCGTGTACAATATAATCCAAATAAAGCGATTGCAGCCAACAGAGGGTACAAGTATGTGTCAATAGTAAAACCAATTTTAATGGGTGACAGACCCCAGGTTTGGTGGGCAAAATTATGGAAGAGTGGAGGATCTCTGGAGAAAAACACAATGAAAAGGCAATTAATTCCAGGATCCACTATCGAGTACAAACATTGGGATGACCCCAATGAACTTGTAGATAGGTTACGTTTATTAATAGCTTCACAGCATGCAGGAAATTCATCACACAACAATGAAATTGTTTCAATAATCGAAGAATTAAAAGAGGCAAAAATTATTGTATAAAAACATATTCTTTGAATATACTCGTCATTCAGTGTGCAGCCAGGATACAGTTAGTTTACTTATATGACTCTTAATAAGTTTGGTGAACATCTTACCGGTGCTACCATGTCTGTAGACAAATTTGGTAAACATCTTTACGGACACAGCATTTCAAAACATAGACATTTTCAAAAGTTGAAAGATGATGTAAAGCAGCAGTCAACGCGAAAATCAATACAAGTCATCGGATTGTGGACTACTGGCCACGAAGCAGAACCTGGGATTTATCAAATTACAAATAAAGCAGCAACCTCAACGTTTGTTAATGAGGTGTACAGTGGTAAAGTAGTGAAGGTAGTTATGTATGGAGACAACGTTTGGGTCAGAATTAATGGTCAACCCTACAGGACCGAACTAAAAAAAAATCTTGTAACATTGAAACTCAATGATAAAATTCAAATAACTAGACGATTTGTAGACAGACCAGCATCAGCATCGGCCGTTGATATAGTAATTGAATCTGATAATGTCTAAAATTAAGCAAGACGTAGTGAAGGAACTGCATGCACCGGCTAGAAGAAACTTTAAAAGGCGTCGTGTTATTCTGAAGGGACTAAAAGATTTATATCAAGCAGATTTAGTTGAAATGATTCCGTATTCAAAGGAGAACAAGGGATTTAAGTATATATTAATGGTTATAAATGCTTTCTCTAAATTTGGATGGGCAGTACCTTTAAAGACTAAGACTGGGAAGGAAGTGACGCGAGCAATGCAAACAATACTGGACAAAAAGAAACTCATACCGAAAAACATTCAAACAGATCATGGCAAAGAATTTTACAACGCAGACTTCAAAACATTTCTTAAACAGTACAATATCAATCATTACAGTACTTATTCAACATTAAAGAGTTCCATTGTGGAAAGATTTAATAGAACCATCAAGGAAAGGATGTGGAAAGCGTTTTCATTGCAAGGTACATATAAATGGTTGGACTTACTACCAATTATTATAAACAACTACAATAATAGCGTACATAGAACAATTGGAATGAAGCCGAAAGATGTTAATAATCGCAATGCAAAGCATCTTTTGAATACAGTGTATAGTTCATTAAAAGTGATTGATACACTACCTCGGAAATTCAATGTAGGTGATCATGTAAGAATAAGTAAACACCGCCAAGCTTTCTCCAAAAACTATACACCTAATTGGTCAAACGAAATATTTAAAATCTCTAAAGTGCAAAATACAATGCCGCGAACCTATCTACTGCAGGATGCACAAGGTGAAAATATTATTGGAGGATTCTATGAAGTGGAACTGAAGAAAGTCGCACACCCTGATGTTTATTTGGTAGAGAAAGTAATAAGACGTAAGGGAAATAAAGTTCTCGTCAAGTGGTTAGGATTGGATAGCTCACACAATTCCTGGATATCGAAGAAAAATGTGTTGTAATTATGTTATATAACTTTATTGCCTGTGTATTCGTTTTAAGTAAATAAAACAACTTTTTTTAAAATATATACAATTTATTTACAACCTATACAATACATTAACAAATTATATATACAAAAATATGTACTTTAATATAAATACGTAATGAACAATTTATACAATCTTATTTACTACATATACAATACATAAATCAAACGTAATACATAGAAAACAAGTATAAGGTAACAATTTATACAAAACTTAAAAACATGAAATTAATTATATAACCTATCGTATTCTTCATTTAATATTTGATTTATACATTCATCTTCTTGAATTTGTTTAATTTGTTTATGACCCCAAGCCAATGTGCCAATTTTATCTGGTAAAATGTAACGTTTATCGTCAGTAGCAGACAAAGCAATTTTATTTTTTAGTTCTGTAAAAACTACATGGTAATCAGAACGGAATGTATACATTTTCTTGAAAATTTCTCCCCCCTCTTCCACTATACGTTTATAATCACACAGAGTCAATTCTTTTTTAATAACATATTTTTTTACACCTTTTGCTTTCTTAACGCAATCTGAAAGTGTATTGATGCAGTATGCTTTAGCTCCTGTACCAAAAAACGATGTAATAATATTACCGGCAAATTCATCCTTCATTTTACCTATAACTGACTTGTTTCGAGGTATGTTATGAACATTATTTTCAGGATAATTGGAAGTATCAAAGTGCTCAATATTATTTTTGATATCATCGTAAATATTTTCAGTAAATACTTCAATTATTAATGAATCCGTGTCTGTGTACAGCAAACGAACATTATCGCCATACTCACGTTTTAAAAAATCATAATAGAATTTATAAACTACAGTTTTAGCCAACTCTAATATACTAAAACCTACGTACAATGGTTTATTGTAATGTATTTTTACAATAGACATTTCCACAGCTATTAAATTTTCACAAAATATTTTGGTAGATTTAAAATTTGGTTTCGCGATAAATACTTCCGCCCCTGGTTTTCTATAACGCGTCTCCCAATGACTCAATAAACGAATGTCAACTCTATTTTCTACATTTTCCATGGTTTTTCCAAATACAATGTTATTCATGGCTTTGTAATGATTCCTTTCAAACGCGTTACTTGACTGTCTTCGCTTTTCCGTATTAAAATCAATATATGACTGCATCCAATTGCTCTGTTCAAATTCGAGAATTCTATGGGTGCGTTTCAATATTAATCCATGATTTAAACATTGTTTTAAATTCATGTATTGTATAATGTACTTCTCCTTATCGTACAATGTTGGCACTAATTTCTTATGTTTAGAATTTTCAGGGTTACGCAATTCAGGACAAAATGGCAAATCGTTATGTGTATCATGTAAACATTGAGGATAATCCAAGTCAACTTCCAAAACGTAACCGGTACTAGAATTATTATCAATCTGTAAAACATCAAAATTTTGTAATTCCCGAGCATTCAACCAGCGAAATTTACCTGTAGGCAGTTTTGATTGCATTGCAAAACCGTACAGGTTGGTAGCATCTAAATATGCAATATAAGATATTGGTTGCGTATCATTGAACTCACTTAAAAATTTATTATTTGCTTCGGATTTACGATGAGAACACATACTAAGCCCCCCGCGAATCCCCCTTTTAAAAAAGAAAAACATATCGACGTCTGTAAGGAGTTCCAGTTGAACCCCAGTCATTTTTAATAAAGCGTCCCACCCGAACCCTGGTGCCGTAAAGTAATGTGCCGGATCTAATGTATAATATTGTAATGAAACACTGCGATAATTTTCAAATATGTCGGCCAAAAGTAACACGTCTGAAGTTAAATAAACTAAGGAATAATCTCCCAATGTTTCACAATTAAACACTTGCCAGACAGTCTGTGCCCTGTTATAATTATCATGTGATACATCAGAATCTGTTAATGAATCATAAAACGCTTCACGTTCTGGTAACTTCGAATAATTTATTTTATCAAAGGAATCCATAAAATCATAGGGAAATATTCCTTTCTGCCTTACTAAATTGAACTTAATGTTGTCAGGAAAATATTTTCGTACTTGTTCACATTGGTTGTCATCTAAATAACTACCAAGTTTTGCAAGGGAGCAAGATAAAAATCGAAAAGAATCTACAAACCTTAAGTTTATAAATACTCGCCTCATTCTACCTTTTATATCTTGTGAATCTGCGACGTGAACTTTTTTACTAAAGGAAATATACTTTTCTTTATTTTGTGCAATTACGTCAACATCTTCACCATTCATCGCAATGTTCTTTATAAACATATGAGAATCATAATTTGATAAATTGTGAAAAAACACCGGAATAAATTTTGGAATTTTATAGTTGACATTACATACCGAGTGAGCAGGACCTCGAAACAAGCCAGTTAAATGGTCATGATCATGAACTTTATCTTTTACATTACTAATTATTTTCTTACAAATGTGACAAATATTTTTTTCAAACTCTATCTGATCAGCACTTGTCAAGGGAAGCATTTGTATCACTACTCCTAAGTGATTATTATAAATGTACTTTATATCCTCTTCTAATTGCTTTACAAACTCAATAGCAGCATCTTTCCCGATATATTTTTTAAAAATGGATAATGAATCATCGTAACTACATTTTATATAATATGCGAAAGCATATGGTTCGTGCCGAAAGCACTTCATAGTGTATGATTCATTATCCATTATATTATTTTTTACTTGATCCACTGGACATAATAATGCTTCAAAATCAGCATAGACAACAAACGGAACTTTCAGCTGCCTTTCGTAATGTTCAAATTGTAAAATATTAGACAGTACTTCTTCACCCAGACTATTTATGCGATAATTTGTGTCAGGTAAAACAGCTTTTACTTTACCGCAATCTTCTTCCCTATGCCTAGTAACTTTTTCTATAGAACTAAAGTATAATAAACATCCGTCACAAATAAATTTTTCGTGTCCATGTAACGATAACTGATTTCCTACTAAACGTGACAAATTTCGAATCCAACAGTAGTGACTATTACCACCATCATCATTCGTTATATACAATAAGTTTACTGTAACGTTCCACAATCCCGTTGAAATTTGTAATGGTACTACTTCGTAACTAACCTTATTATCCCGAATCTCTTTATTGAGACCGTACACGTTCACGCAAATATTGTTCTTATTTTCAAACTTGTTGATGTCTCTTATTTTCACAGGAAATTCCAAGTCCGAAAAGTCACACACTGTAGAGTAGTGGGGGTATGATGATGTCCGGTTAGATAATCCAGTCGGAGATCGTAAAGCAGAAGTTATTGCCCAAGCAAAACATGCCTGATCGTTGTTTTGCACATTTATTACGGCCTTCTTCGATTGTATGGACGTCGGAAGGTTTATATATGTAGACGCCCTCAATGGATTGTACTTATTTATGGTCACCTCCATATACAAAATTTCAAATAATGTCCACCCTATAGAAACAATTCATCATTACTTTCTAAATTAAATCAAATCATAAAAAATCTTTACATATTATATTCAACACGTATTTGTAGGAAATAAATAAAATTAATTCAAATTATATATACATACCTGAATCACGTTCTTGAAATTCGGACATTTTATTTAATATTTCATCTATAAACTCGTAATATTTTCCGTAAACATCACTGCCCACTGTTAACACTTTATTTTTGGTATTAAATGTCTTCATCTCCACATTTTCCTTATTGGATAAAAAGTACAATCCTCCACATTCCAAATTTACTTTAACACTACCAAATATTTCGCGTTTAGCTTCTATTAATGTAAGAACTTTTTCTCTTATTAAATGTGCAAACTCGAGCATATCAACATGATGTCCACGTTCAGACACTCTAAATGTTTCGCTTTTCTGCCCAAATGCAGATGCCAACTTTTCTACACCATCATCAACTATTATGAATCCATTATTCTTATGAGCAGCACTTTTTAGGTGACCAGACATACATTTCTTCTTCACTGGTACGTTGCAAATTTCACATGTTACGACGTCGGACAATGATCGCTTCTTAGCATTTGAGGTACTAGGATTTTCTTGAACTACTTTTGCACTTCCTACACAAGAATTTATCTTGTGACGCCTTACATTGTCTTTCCTTGAAAAAGTCTTACCACAATCTAGGCAGGGAAACATGGTGCTATTGGGTAGTAAATAAACAAATTTTACTTAAACACTATATGATGAAGAACGATGAAGTCGAACTGAGTGCTTACAATGAACTGAGAGACGAAAAGGGGTCCACTCTTTAAATTAGCAGATTTTAACTGGTTAACCTTGAGTGACATCACTCCACTCAAGGTTAACCTTCATTGCAAGTAAAATTAAATTTAAAACAATTTAATCTTCGTCAGTATCCTCCATGTCTGTATCTGACTCAGAAATACTTGACAACTCATAGTAAACCGGCCAATCATCATCAATGTCTGATAAATCCGAGTCAGACATATTCGGAAATAAATCTTGGCCGTCAAGCTCAAACAGTGGCATGGCAAAACAGAAATCACAGTATCTTTTTTCCTGCCTAATGAATTGTACTACGTCAGCACCACTCATTAGAACAGTTTTAGAGTACCTAGTTCTAAAAAACTTAATACGTTTTGGCTGACGGTAACCGAGCCCCCTACAATGCACGCAATACCTCTCCCCATTTTTATCCACCCAGAATTTTTTCTTCACCACTACAATATATCTCCGAGTCCAACAAATATTCATGACTGCGGCAAAACTCTCGGCAAATAGGGCGACTGCTACACACCGACTCAATCTAACACCACATCTAAATGGTAGCCGATGATGGTTTTCTCCATAAAACTTTTGAGGTCTCTCGTCACAATACACCCAGTTCACGTGTTTCCACCAATATTCCATAATGCATCCCAATGACTTCGGGATCTGACCCTTCACTACTAATTCCTGAATTTGGAATCTATTTTTCAAGATTTGGAGACATATAACTTTTAAAGTTATATACAGCAGGCTGAGAGGTTCTCTTCTACCTACTCTTTGCACCATCATTGGATTCATTTTTTTTTGCAAATTGTAAATAACACAAGGATAACACACTTTACAAAACTAATTTCGAATATCTATTACAATTCAATTTATTTAATTCCAGCGTCCCCTCTCTCCTAATTTAAAAGGATAACACGTATTTTAAAGGTCGAGGTTACTTAAAGGTCAAGGTCGCTTGAAGGTCATATAAATGTCAAGGTCATTTGAATGTCAAGGTCATTTGAAGGTCAAGGTCATTTGAATGTCAAGGTCATTTGAATGTCAAGGTCATTTGAATGTCAAGGTCATTTGAAGGTCAAGGTCATTTGAATGTCAAGGTCATTTGAATGTCAAGGTCATTTGAATGTCAAGGTCATTTCAATGTCAAGGTTTAAAAGTCAAGGTCACGTGAAGGTCAATCAAGTTCAAGGTCAGGCGCATCCTCTGACCTTGAACTAGCCGATTCTAGAACCTCCTCTGACCCTCAAGGTCAGAGGAGGTTCTAGAATCGGCTAGTTCCCCCTACTAAAGACGAAATTATATTAAATATTTTTTTTTATTATAATATATTACAGGATATTTTTATTTCTATACAACTATCTTCAACACTAAAATTACGTTACCCGAAATTTTTTGTATGTGAATAAACTGTATTGAGCAATTGCTGTTCATTCATCACAGGGTCTCATCTTAGTGGTACTATGTCTCCGGCTATTA
The DNA here is from genome assembly GCA_963969525.1 of Ontholestes murinus. Lineage (NCBI taxonomy): Eukaryota > Metazoa > Arthropoda > Insecta > Coleoptera > Staphylinidae > Ontholestes > Ontholestes murinus. The sequence continues at coordinate 19,734 of CAXAKX010000356.1, forward strand.
TATTCATCAGTTACATTAGCAAAGACATCTATCCACACGTATTTTCCACGAAAACTGAATATTCGGTAAAGTTTATCTTTTAAAGTTCTAATTACTCGTTCAGCCATATACGCTTTAATTGTAGTATAAGTTGAATAGTGATTTACATTATTTCTAGCTAGCAGATTTTTCATTGTTGAGTTAAAAAATTCCGTCCCATTGTCAGTTTGCAAATTCTTTGGAGTTCGATCATATTTTTTAAAAATATCATTAATTGCTGCACTAACACTACTTGCCGATTTATCTTTTAGTGCTTTTGTCCACAAATACTTAGAAAAACAATCAATCACCACCAATATAAATCTATATCCTTTATTTTCTCGCGCATAATATCCAAGTTCGCCTGCCACAAATCATCAATACCTTTAATCAAAGTACGTCTGCGAGGAAATTCAATCCTAGCAGGTTTATGTAACTCCGTTACAACAGCTTCTTTAATTGCACTCATAATTACCTAATCTGCTGTTTTCACATCCACAATACTTTTAGAAATGACTTCTAAATTTTTACTGCTGTCTTTTATTAAACGTAAAATAATGTCTCGAACTCTGAATACATTTTTTTTTATTTTCACTTTCAAGGTTGCTAATTCGTAATGATAAAGTAGTTAAATTTTTGTCGAGTTTATCAAATTTATTTATTACAGCATTTTTCAATCTAGAATTCAAAGTTTTAGCATTTGTTTGTACATTATCACAATTCTCACTTAATAATTTTTTCAATTCAACATGTACATTAAGTATTACATTCTGAAAATTTTGTTTAACTTCTAAAACTGTATCATCCACAAATTTCTTAGTTGTTACATCATCTAAATCTTCAGTATCTAAAATATGTTTTATCCGCTTATTTTGCATATCATAATGTCCGTCTGATGTCAATGCAAACCCTAGCCCCGGACACTAACTCCACCTTTATCTCTGAATAAACTTCCGGACTTGTCAACACTCATTTTCTTTTTAATATAAAAAACAAATATCTCACATATTTATACAATAATGGAAGCTTCCCGAAGTTCCCCTTCAATAGCAAGAATCTCATTGCCAACGCTAGCATTACCTGCTTTTCTAGCAGCGTGCATCCACCAACTCCTCGATATTATCCCAATACCCATATTGCACAGGAACGCTTAAATCACATTTCATACTAGAGTCAAATCCTTGTCCACCAACAGTTTTGGATCGACTTCTGGGTAGCGGCGGTGATTGATTATATGAGTCAATCAGAGGTTTGATTATTTTTTCATATTTATTTGATCGATTTTCCCGAAGTCTACTCATCGAATTAAAGTTAAAGTATACGATTTTAGTTTTATTGATGATATCTCCATACATTTTTTTATCGGTGTCACTAAATGATTTAGGTTTTTTATTAAATAATAGCTCATATAGTCCTGGAGTACCAGGATAGCGAGTATTATCAAGAATAATATCTCCTTCGATATTAATTATGCTATGACCAATTATGAATTTATCAATACGCGCATCATAAGTTATACCGAATATCTAGATTTCGGTAATTACCGTTAAATAACTTTTCAAAATATGATTTAGCCAGCGGTGATAAATTATTCAAGGGTGAGGATGTTGCAGAAATATGATGATCCCGCCCACTAATTTCATAATCACTATTTGAAGAATTTTCTTTATCCGTATCAGTATTATACAACATGTCAAGTTTTGTTTGTGTTTTTTTATTGATATATGACTCTGAATTTCCCGCAACCGGTCCGTAGTTGAATTCTGAGAATATATTCTGGATGTTAGGGATGTGGATATGGCTGACATCATAGCCTGAGTTTTTGTTGGTTTAATGTTTGGAATTATTAGAGATTGTGTAGTTGCAGATGTTCGTGTTTTTATTGTAGGAGCAATTATTGGCCTAGTAAGTGAAGGTGTGATAGATTTTACTGCAGCATGTTGCGTAGTTAAAATTTTAAGCGGGTCAGTGATTGGTTTATAAAATGTCTCCAACATGTCGTCATTTTCGCTACGACTTAATTTCAATGCAAGTAATTTTCGTCTGATTTATTTTTTAACAGTAATCAGTTTTTCCTTAGTCAAATCACTCATTCTTATAAACAAATATTATCAATAGATATATACTGTTCTATGTTTAATTTCATAATAATCGATTAATGTCATAACACATTAATATATATGATTCCTTAAATAATACGCGTAAAATATATAACAACTTTAATCGATTATTATATATTGATCTAGTCCTTTTCGACATCGACCATTATCAATATCATGTCTATCACTATGAATAAATGCCTATCCTTCCAACATAATCCATCCATCTCTTTAAATTTTTCAAAAGTCATATCACTGCTGGCATGATCATTATACACATGCTTAAGATTGAGCTCATCTTGTTTAAATAATATGATTAGGTTTGAATTATCACGGATGAGATGCTTGGGTATTCTTGTATAAGTTTGACATAAATAAAGTGAATCAACATTTTTATGTCGACCCATACTAAAAAAGTCTCTGATTTTATCTTGTTTTTCGCAGGCAACATGATCGAAGATAAAAATTGAGTTTTCTTTAGCCTCACTAGGATCTATAATATCATCATTTTCCCTAAATGGGAAATAACCAATTTCAGGCATATTAGTCAACACCTTTTCCAAAAACTTATATTTCGGTTGGTATAATGATTTAGAATATACGTATACATTTTTAAATCTTAAACCATTCTCCTTAAATAATAATGAAAACATTACATTTGATTTTCCACAATTAGACGGGCCACATATCAGAGCTCTAACACTTTTAGGTAATAATTCACCATGTTTGTTTGATTTAAGACCATCACCTACCCAGTGACCCAAACTAACTACTGGAAATGATTGCTTCTGCTGAACTTCATCATACTAATTTCAACATCTGAGAGAGCCCTTATATATAAAGACGTATCCCAACTTATTCTTTTAATGTATCACGGTGAAGGTATCATCAATTCCGTTATAAACGCATTCCCGTTTGAAGCACATATACCTGGCTATCAGTATTGTGGACCCGGTACAAAGTTAGACAAACGATTAAAGAGGGGTGAACCCGGCATAAATCCTCTCGATGATGCATGTAAACGTCACGATATAAAATATTCTCAGAGTAATAATTTGAGTGATCGACACGCAGCCGATAAGCAATTTGAAGAGACTGCTTGGGAGCGAGTGAAATCTGGTGATTCAAAGATAGGTGAAAAAAGCGCTGCGTGGATAGTTACAAATACAATGAAGGCGAAAAGAAAGTTAGAAATGGGTCTTGCAAAGACAGCATTGAAAGCAGGTGTAGTTGTTAAAGCCAAAAATGCTATTAAAAAATTTAAACGGAAAATTGGAAAATCTGAAGTATTAAAAGAAGGAAGTAGAGTTGCACTAGCTGCTGCAAAAATGGCCGTTAAAGATGTTGGTGGCAAGAAAAAAATTAGACTCCACAGAATAATCCCCATACCGAAGCAGGGTGGTATTCTTACTTTAATTCCAATATTTGCGGGTCTCAGTGCACTAGGTTCGCTAGCGGGCAGTGTTGCTGGTATTACTAAGGCAGTAAATTATCTAATTAACGCACGTAGAAAAATGTCTGAAGCCGAACGTCATAATAAATCTATGGAGGCAATTTCTCTTGGTAAACATGGTAATGGATTATTTTTAAAACCCTATCGAAAAGGCATGGGTCTTTTTCTCAAACAATAAAATTCAAAAAACTAAATAGGCTCCCCAATCGTGCCCTTACCGATGCTGATTTATATAAATATTCGAAAAATATAAAATATTTTCGTGGGGTATTTATGCGAGATACATTACCTCGGAAACCCCATTACAATGAATCAGCGATTGTAAATTTGGATAGTAAATGGGGGCGCGGAACACATTGGGTAGCCTACAAAAAGCGAGGGTTAATAGTTAAATATTTTGATACTTTTGGTGATATTCCACCACCTCCTGAACTTGTAAAATATTTTGAGCACTGTATAATTAATTATAATCGTTATCAATATCAGAAATTTAATACTTACAACTGCGGTCACTTATGTTTGCATTTTTTATATAAATAGGAATATATAAACCGTACCTGTATTAGTCATGTCTCAAACGTTTACATTAAAAGCTAAAAGCAGCACCCTTTCTGCAAACTATTATCCGCCAATTGAACTTAAAGAAAAATCATCATATTGTATGGGTTTGATAGCAAACATATAATACCATACCAAATATTGAAAGCGGTGTTAATAAATTTATATACAACGGAGGTGAAGAAATTATAATTCCTTCAGGATCATATGAAATCACCAATATGGAGACATATTTACAAAGTCAGTTGTTATTAAAACAGCCATATGGTACAGAGGGCAGTGACGTCATATCTCTCAAACCAAATAATAATACGGTAGAGTGTGAAATATGTAAATATGATATTAATTTTTCACCTGATAAAAATACAATTGGTAAACTGTTAGGATTTTTAGGGAATATAATTCTAAGTGCTGGAATTCTACATAGCTCCGATACACCCGTACAGATAATAAAAGTTACCAGTATCAGATTTGAAAGTAATATTATTACAGGTGCATACTACGACAACAAGTTATCACACACATTTTTTGAGTTTACTCCTGTTGTAGATCCGGGATACTCTATAAATATAGAGCCCAGAAATATTTTATATCTACCACTCATCAACTTAAGCTTAATTGATAATATAACTGTTAGGATAGTTGATTAGAACGGAGATCCAGTTAATTTTAGAGGTGAAAATATATTTATCCGCTTGGAGTTGAAAAAAGTTTAGTGATAATGGGTATTTGTTTCAGTAATATAAATACCAGATCAAGCATAACATCAGTCAGTGGTACACAGAGAACCGTTGACATAACATCTAAAATTAAGAAGAAACTGCGAAATCTTGGATATAAATTAAAAAGAATAAAAATAAAAAGAAAAAATGAGTCAGCTTGATATATTCAAAATAGTGATGAAATTCGAATTATAATCCAACACCAGGATATTTTTACATTGCCATGCGACAGTTATATACATATTAATGGGAGTATTGATATACCAGCAATAGGCCAACCCCCAACTAGAACAGCAATTGAATTTGTTCAAAACGCATTCAGTTTCTTATTTGAAGAAATACGATACGAATTAAACGGTGTTGAGGTTGACAAAAATCGAAATGTTGGCATAACTAGTACAATAAAAGGACTTCTATCAATAAAGGAGGGTGATCAGAACTCTGTTGAAATTGCAGGGTGGAGTGCTACAGGACGACAGAAAACATATTTTACTAATAGTAATAAATTTTATACAATTATGCCTCTCAAGTATTTGCTTGGATTCGCGGAAGATTATCGAAAAGTGATTGTTAATGCAAAGCAGGAACTTATATTATTGAGAGCTAGTACTGATGTCAATTGTTATGTTGGAAATGTGGGTGGAACAACATTTAATATTGATAAAATTGAATGGAGAATTCAACATACACAGGTGAATGATGAGAATAAATTATAAATGCTTGAAAATATAAAATCTGACGCACCGATTTTTAAATCCTTTCGTAGATGGGAGTTGCTTGAACTTCCATCCCTAAGACAAACCAATAAAGATATTTGGTCAATTAAAATATCAAGCAATCTTGAGAAACCGCGATACGTTATCATAGCTTTTCAAACTGATAGGAAAAATAAACCAAATATGGACTGTTAACAATTTGATCATTGTAAGATCAAAAATATTAGAGTTCATCTAAACTCTGAATCAGATCCTTTTGATGCTTTAAACCTTTATACTGAAAATGGTGATTATACTCTTGCATATTACATGTATTTTATGTTTCAACAAAGTTATTACAATTATTCCACGAAAAAAACAGTTTTTGATTACAATGCATTTAATCAGCAACAGTTGATTTAAAAATAGAGTTGGAAGCATCTGAGGCATTTAAAAACAATACGCGCGCTTACTGCCTTATTCTGTGCGATAACATTGTAGAGTATAGGCCTTTATCGGGTATAGTGAGAAAAGTACTTTAAAAAATGTCAAGACAAGTGAAAAACATCAAGTCTACATCACAACCAAGACGAATAATATGTGTGGATATTCAATGATTCTGTACTCCGGACTTTACGCCTTTATTCTTACATATGATGGGTGTCAGATCCTTCGCTTCGTATTCAAACCAAATATACCATTCAATCTCTTGGATATGAAATACCAAAAGCAAGTATTATGGTTGGAGAGAAATCATCATGGAATCCCATACGATAGCTGAGATTCAAATATTGAGTATATACATGAAATTGTTCAAAGATTTGCTGCTGATGTAATATATGTTAAGGGTAATCAAAAAGCCGATTACCTTAAACACTTTTATGATATAGTAATTAATGTAGAAAAATGTCAGAATTTTCCGAATTTTATTAAAACTTTGGATTGCTGTCCAGTTCATAGAAATAGATTTAGTATTTGTAGTGTTAAAAATGTGCAGTTATTGTATGAATATGTTAGGTATATAAGTTTTTAAATTGTAATGTTTATAGCAATAAAACAATGTTACCCAAATTTCAAGGTGTTTTTTTATTTATTTTATCATTTCAGATGCATATGTTTACACTATTGAAGCGAATGTAATAAAATGTCATTATTAACGATTTTTTTTATATAGAAAATTAATGTATTATTATAATAAGGTAAAAAAATATATTATTAGAGTACAAATATATAGATAAATACAACTTTAGTTAAATTAAAACTGGTTAAAGTAAGTTGTGAGACTTATCTAAAACTGGAAAATAGTTAAATAATCAAAATATTTATTGTGGAATATTATAATTCCCCCAAGCTAAAGTATTCACCCCATTTTCACCAATGTAACTTTTATCATCTTCTGATGATAATGCTAATTTATTTTGTGTAATGGAGTGAATAGAATGCTTGATTGTTTTAAATAAATTTTGTTTTTTGAAAATTAACTGAGACTTAAGTAAACAATTTTTATAATCATCACCGGAAATATGATTGGAGACTACATATTTTTTCACACCTTTAGACCTAATACAGCCATATTTTGTAAAGGTATACCGTAAATATTATTGTATTGAAAGTTTCATGTATCAAATTTGTTGAGATGCTGGCGCATGTCGAGATAAATATAGAAATAACATAGAATTACATTATCACCGTACATGGGTTTTAAAAAGCCATAATAAACGTCGTACATTAATAGTTTAGATAAATCTAAAATATAAATTGGTTTATCACATACGACTTTTAAACGCTCTAACTGAATAGCTGAAAAATTTTCACTAAATATTAAAAAAGATTTAAAATTTAATTTCGTTATTAGACTTTGAGCACTACGTCTTTTACCGATAGCGTCTCAATGAGTTATTAATTTAACATCAACTCGTTTATCAACATTCTCCATTGTTTTACCGAAAACTGAGTTATTCATTAGCTTATAAAAATCTTTATCAAAATCATTTTTAGCTGCTAGAATGCTTAGAATGTATTTCGACTTATTGTTCAATGATGGAATTAATTTAGAATTTTTGAATTTAGAACCGGGTGGGATAATATTTTCAGCTAAAAATGGTAAATCATTATGTATATTATGTAAATGTTGCGGATATTCTAAATCAACTTCCAACATATATCCTATTAATGACTCATCAGGTATACTCACGACATTTAAATTTTCAATTTCGTTTTCCGATAGCCATCTAAATCCCTTGTACGTTAAATATTGTGACATTGCCCACCCATATAAATTATTGGCATCCCAATAAACTAGATATGAGCTGAGCTTTGTGGTGTCATAGTCTTGCATATACTTATTATTAGATTAAGCATAGCGGAGAGAGCATTGACAAATACCGCCTCTTATGCTCTTCCTAATAAAATGATGCATGTCGATGTCAGAGAGCAATTCCAGTTCAATTTTCGTGCATTTGAGCATAGCCTCCCAACTTAGACCTGGCGCAGTAAATAGATATATATATATATATACATATATATATATATATAGAGCGGAATGTTTCAAATATATCCGGCAAGAGGAGTATGTCAGTCATTAGATATAAGTTTGAATAATCTTCCATATTATGGCATTTAAATTGAATCCATACTCTTTGTGCATATTCATAATCTTCTAATTTAATATCGCTATCTGTGAGGGAGCTATAAAATGACTTTTGAGATGGTAAATTTGTTTCTTGGAGTCGCTTATTAGAATCCATATATTCATAGGGGAAAACGCTATTTCTAGTTAATAACTTAAATTCATCTTCCGATTTACAAAAACGGGAAATTTCAACCAATTGATCGCGGTTTAGATTTGCAGCTAATTTATCCAATGAACTAGCCATAAATCTAAAACTATCCAAGAAACGTATTATATATTGGGCATGTTTCACAACTTTCTTATTAATATATTCATCAACTTTAATAAATTTCGTGAATAATATATATTTTTGTTTATTTTGTGGGATAATATCAATATCATTGTTATCACCCGCAAGCTCTTTAATAAATAGATGTGAATCATACCCACTCAAGTTAGGAAAAAAAATTGGAATGAAATTTGGTAATTTATAATTTAAATTGCAATTCGAATGAGAGGCCCCAACAAACTTCCCTGTTAAGTCGCAATGATCTGCATTTTTTTCAGCAGATAATAATTCTTTCTCACAAATATGACATTTAACTGCACTATTGAATGAGAAATGCTCTATGTCAGTCAATTTATGTATTGGTATAATTTGTTGTAAGTGGTTGTTATAAAGTCGGTGAGCGTCAGCAGTAAGTCGGTCTACAAATATTTATGAACAGTCTTTTCCTTTATAGATTTCCACTTTGTCTAATGAACTGTCATATGAGCATTTAATTTAGTATGCAAAACTGTAACGTGAATGTATATGTGTAATGTCTGATTGACTAGGATTCATTGGTTTGCATGTCTGAATGGGATCTAAAATACATTCAAAATCGGCATAAATAACAAATGGGACTTTCATTCGTTTCTGAAAATTTTCATATGTTGAAGTATTACCCGGCATCATGTTCCCCATTTTATTCTTTTTCAATTCAGGAGTCGGTATAATTGTATAAACTTTATTACAATCATATTTAGTATGTTTATTTAACTGATCTTCTGAATTGAAAAATATTAAGCACCCATCGCACAAATACGTTTTATTAATTTTTAATTAATTCGTAGTGGAATTTGTTTGGAAAATGTTAAGCACCCATCGCACAAATATGTTTTATTAATTTTTAATTAATTCGTAGTGGAATTTGTTTCCCTCTTCAATCAGTAATAAATTAATGTGTATGGGGCGCTTATTTTTGGTGAAATGAATAGGGCCCACGACATTATACATGCTAGTGTCCGAACAATATTCCAAACCGTACACATTTAAACTTAGATTATTTAAACTCTCAATTTTAGATAAATCTCTCAACTTACATGGAAAGTTGATGTCTGTTAAATTTAATACAGTCTTGGCCTCTGATCGCTGGATGTAGTAATACATGAGGCTAAACACAAGTCATCGTCATTCATGATGTTAATGCAGGCTCCTCTCAATTTAATTTGCGCTGAAAATAAATAAGATATGATTAGAAAACCATATCATTAAATAAACATAATAAAAAATAGTATAAAAATGAAGTTGTTAAAATATTTTGTTAAATTTTTACCTGGTAAAGCAATATAGCTGGATCCTCGTATAGGTACATATTTAACAATATTGATATCTAGGAGAAACACTGCTTCAAACGTCCAACCGCTGCTTGTTTCCTATAAATAAAAATATAGTGTAATATAAGCACATCTTTTACTTCATTCTCATTTAACTTAATAACAATTCGTTTTTTATTCTGTTTTTAATTTCTGCACAATAGCCGAAATAAATATATTTTTTTAAGAGAAATATACAAGAGATTTTATATTTTAAACTGAAACATTATTACTACCTGGAATTCCTCACTCTTTGTTTAAATAATCTCAGATATTTCATCATATGCTGTGTTGATGTTGGTGCTAGTATTCACGATAATATATTTACAATTAAATGATTTTAATTCACTAATATTATCATTATTATCATTTCCACCAGCTTTCATGAAATATGCGAAAAGCTCGCATGTGAATTTTAAATTAGTGAATAATTTCTCTTTATCTCGTACTAGCTTCACAACTTTGCTTTTACAACTGTTGATGAATGATGGAATATCCGCGACATTGCCATTTTCAGCGTTGATTCTATAGGTGCCAATTCTTTTGTTGAAGCAGCCTGCTATTTCCATGACATCATCACTGATAGGTCGCTCCAGCTTTTTCTTGTGTTTTTGTGAACGTAGATGTCCGGCAAATTTCATTGCCATGTCAAATGTTAGCTGACATAAATCACACGACCATGAGTTAGCATCTGCTTTATCCTCCCCACACACCTTTTTACAAGTACTTGGCTGTGGTTGATCCTCAGGAAAGCAAGACTCATCTCTTTGGGGTTGACGTTTTATAGATACCTTGGGTAGCGCAGTTGATATCATCTCAGTCGTATAGTCATGCGTTCTTTTTAGATGACGAATAATAGCGTCTCTTCTAGGTGAATGATAATCGCATATTGGACATTTAGTTGATATGTTATTACTGCAATCACCATGTCTCTTAAGGCTGTCAGCCCTTGTCAAGGATGTATTACATTTACCACAAACGAACATCAATAAATAAAACTTGTTTGTTTATATATGAGAATTTATTTATGAAATTAAATCTAGTTTTCATTGTTAAAGTTTGAAAAAAAGGTTAATGAATCACCCTGAATAAGAATATTATAATAAATACAAATTATTTATGATACCTGTATGAATGTAGATAAACACAACAATAAACGTACAACGTAACTTGTTCACTCTGTGAAGATTTCAAATAGAATGATTATTTGCTAGAAGGAATATATATATATTACTAGCTTAATTATTGAAAAATCTTTCACTTTCGTAAATATATTTGTAATGTATCGTCATTTACATTAATCGTTTAAATATTTTCATGATTCAAACTTCAATGCCATGAAAGGTTCAATTGCTGTAGCTTTCCAATAACTCGTCGAGAAATTTTACGAACTTAGCTATTAAAAACGAGAAACGCGCTTACCTCAATTAAAAATTTCGTAATGCTACACCAAGTGAAACATGGAAAGAACTCAGAAATATGAATGTAATAAACAAATCAAAAATTGAAATTCCAAATGAAATCTCTGACCCAAATGATATAAATTACTACTTTATCAACTCCATCACGAAGACAATTAATATTAACAAGAACGATATTTTACAGTTATATCGAAGTAGTACGAAAATAAACACAAACACGTTTACTTTTGCTAGAATGGATGATGATGAGGTCTCAAATATAGTTAAAAATATTAAATCTAACGCTATGGGGAATGATGGTTTAAATATAAAATTTATTAGATTATGCTGTCCATATATCATTCCTATTTGAACTCACATAATTCGTTTTTATTTCAAACGCAATGTGTATCCATTAAAGTGGAAAGAATCGATTATTACACCAATTCCGAAAAATGCAAATCCCTTAGACTTTAAAGATCTCAGACCCATTTCAATACTCTCTGTTCTGTCAAAAATAATAGAAAAGGCGGCTCAACGTCAGCTCCGACAATATTTACATCAAAATGATATACTCCCTAAAACGCAATCAGGATTTAGAGAAAATCACAGCTGTTCAATAGCACTAATAAATATATCTGATGATATTTTTACGAATATGGACATCGCCTCGGTATTACTCGACTTCAGTAAAGCGTTTGATATCATAGATCATGAGATACTTTTGTCAATAATGGGGCCTTGATGATGGCGGTATAGAGTTTTTTTTAAATTATTTAAATAATAGAGTTCAGTATGTAGTAAATGGTGGCAGAATTTCGGATAAAGTTATAATTCAATCAGGTGTGCGTCAAGGATCTGTCTTAGGTCCGCTATTGTTTAGTATATATACAATGAATTTCGAGACTGTAATTCATTATTATAAATACCACTTTTACGCGGATGATACCCAACTCTACGATTCTTTTCGCCCATCGGAAGTAAATCAAGCTTGCCAAAATATAAATCATGCTTGTGATCCTGCTATCTGTTGCTCTCTCCCCCCATATTTCCACTATGTATAATATTGCGGGTTGAAACACTCTTTTGTATAGGATTTTAATTATATCTGTTTTCCCTCCCAATTTTCTCCACATGACCTTTATGAGTTTTGACGAGCTTTCCACTATCTTTTTCCAGATTGCTAATACGTGTCCTATGAAATTAAGTGACGCGTCGATGGTTACACGTAAGTATTTTATTTCCTTTACCGCTTTCTTTGTTACATCATCTATCCTAGTCACAGGTTCTCTTATCTGCCTGACGTTGTTTATGAACGGGACCCCTGTCTTTGCTTTATTATACAGCAATTTGTTTTCATTAGCGAATTCTTTACATGTTTCCCATACTAGGTCCCACTTAGCCTCTATTTCCCTTGCCGACTTTCCTGACAGGATTAGGATCTGATCGTCTGCGTATGCCTCGAATCTTATTGGTTGTGTGTTAACCCAGTCTTCCCTAGGGATGTCCTTGTTTCTGTCTTGAAGTATTTTTTCGTTGGTATTTCTAAGCCTCGCGAACCAGTCTTCCATTACGATTGTCCAAAAAGTTGGACCTAAGCTCGACCCTTGTGGGCATCCTCTATTTATTTCTAGGGTGGTGTTATGTAGCTTCACTTTGCGGTGTTTTAGAAAGCTGTCCACAATCCTGAGATTATCCGGTACCCTTTTGATTTCCATCTGGTGGCGAACAGATACTGGCCTTGCTAAATTAAATGCTTTCTTTAAATCCAGTCACACTATTAAGGTATGGTATTTTTGGGCTTTGCTCAGTTTAATATCTGCTACCAGTTTCTTAACCGCATGCACCGTACCTCTTCCCTCCCTAAATCCATATTGCCCTTCCGAATAGTTTTTGGTGTGTTCCATGTAATGTTTTATCCTATTATTGATTAACTTGTCCAGTACTCTCCCTATAGCTGGTAGTATGCATATTTATTTATTTTGCCGTCTTTCAGGTATCAGCGTTATTATGGCACTTTTCCATATATCCGGGTAAATTCCCTTTTCTAGGCATCTATTGTATAAAGCGCACAGATATTCTCCATCTATTTCGAATAGGTGTTTCAAAGCTTCATTTGGGATGTTGTCGCTTGCCGTTGCTTTGTTTGTGTCCATACTCTGAATTGTTTTTTCGACTTCTTCCATTGTGAAGGGCATGTCGTTCCACCCTGTATTTGTTTCTTTCTTGTTTCTTTTCATTGTTTGTGCCATCGTATCCTCTTCTTCCTTGTCTTCCGGGAAGTGTGTTTTTAAAATTTCTGTTGTAAGTTCTTCGTCCGGTACGATGTCTTTGCCATCTGATTTTATCCGTGAGCGTTTGACTTTTCGTTCTGTCATCTTCCCTAAGAGCTTCCATACCTTGTGCCAAGGGTTCTTATGGGGAATTTCCTCTAGGTATTTTCTCATGTGTTCCTCTCGGGCTGCCTTGATGGCTCTTTTGTAATTTGATCGTGCTGTGATGTATTTTTCTTTGTGTTGGTTTTGAATCACCTTGTCCCCTTTTGATTCTTGCAATTTTTTCCGATGTTTTTCCGTTCCTCTACTATGCGTGTTAAGTCGATGTTCCACCAAATCTTGTGTTCTTTTGTCGGCTTTACCCTTTTTATATGTAGCCTACATGCCTTTTCTATAATTTTCTGGTATTCCGCTGCTTCTTCTTCGATATTGTTGGGTATTGTGTGTGTTTTTCTTTTATGATTTCCGTTTTGAATTTATCTCAATCTGTCCTGGCGAAATCGTATTTCTCGCCTGTTTGTTGTGCTGCTGTGTTATAGTTTTCTATGTTGTAGGTGATCATTCTGTGCTCGCTAAGTGTTTCTTCTTGCTTGATTGCCAGTTTGTTATTGTACAGTTTTTTGTTATGTTGAGGTCTACCCAGCTTTCTCCTCTGGTGATAAAAGTGGCTAGTGAGTTTGATTGGTTCCTAATTTCGTACCCTTCTGTTATGACCCATTCCCATATCCAATCACCTCTTGCATCGTTTGTGGTCCCTCCCCACCCCATATTTTTAGCGTTCAAGTCTCCGGCAATTAATTTTGGTCCTGTCCATTTGTCTATTTTTTCTTTTATGCCTTCAAGCCTTTTGGGTATTTGTCCGTTTGGTTCGTCATATATATTAGTGATTAAGATGCGTTCCTTGTTTGTCCTGGCTATTATTTTTGTTAAATATAACACAACCGGCAATAGCCGGTTGTGTATTCGGTAACTCCTCCTGCCCCCACAGTTCCTTTTTTTACCCATATTTCTGTTTTTGCTTTTGGATTACCATATCGAGTGTATCATTCCCATTCCGCCTTAATGTAAAGTTCTTGTATTAACGCCAGGTTTATTTTCATTTCTTCTGCTAATTGTTTAGTTATGTCCATTGCTTCTCTGCCCCTTACTACATTAAGTTATATTATTTTTATGGTTGTTCCTTTTTTATCCATATTTAATTAGTAATTTATGTATTGTCTTGCTTGTTCCGTTTTTTTTTAAATTAGAGCTGGACATCTCAAATCCCTGGCTCTGTGTTGCCTTTTGTTTTTTCGCACGCCCAAGCTTTTGCAATGTATGCAGTCCAGTTGCTCTTTTTTATCGTAGTTATTTCCTTCGTGTCCTCTTTCACATTTATAACATGTTGCAGTCTCTTTGCAGTGTTTCATTACGTGTTCCTTAACGTATATACTCTGCAGGTCGAAGTTGATGGTCCCTCTTGTTAACATGTGTCTACATAATTCTTCGTTTTCTACCTCTTTTATTCAATTTTCTATTTTGGGGTTTCTACAGTCCTTTTTGTATTTGATCTTTAGGTCTGTGTTCCTTTTTATTATGCTGTTTATGTCTTCATTTTCCTTGCTTAGCTCTTCTATTAGTTCCTCCGTGTCATATCCTTTATTTGTATGTTTTCTTTTTCTTTCAGCATCCTGGCTAAGTTTTCTCTCTGTTCTTTGGAATGAGCTTCCATAATTATATCGCCGTTTTGTACTTTTAATGGTTTTGAGATCTATATTCTTTTTTATTTCCTTTATCACCTTTGCTTTGTTCCCAGCGCCTTTTACTTTTACCTTAATTTCATGTTTTTCTGTTTTTTCTGGGCTATGTCACATTTCATTTTCTTTCCCGTTCTCTTTAATGTTTTTTACGCTTGTTATTTCTGTAAAGGTTCTTGTGGCTTTGACTTTACGACCTTTAGCCAGGATCCATTTCCCTTTTTGTGTTTTCTGTGTCGATACTTTTAGTTTTATGTTCTTCCTCATCCTTCTCTTTCTCGTGTGGATCTTTCTGGTCTTTCTTCCCGTGGTGTTTCTTTTATTTGGGTTGTTGTATTTGCCATCTTATTTCCATGTAATAATAATAATAATAATAATAATAATAAAGAGAATAGTTGCGACCATTACTACGTGGTAATCCATACTGAATTGAAAAATGCACTATGTTTTAACCACAAATAATTATTGTAAAAATATTATATAACGTGAGGCACAATCATATAAATCTAAACAACACAGCACGACTCGAGTTTCGACGTTTTATCGTCATTTTCAAGTGTAATAATAATAATACATTTATTTCATAAAGATATACATTAATATACTTTCTCGTGTGGATCTTTCTGGTCTTTCTTCCCGTGGTGTTTCTTTTATTTGGGTTGTTGTATTTGCCATCTTATTTCCATGTAATAATAATAATAATAATAATAATAATAAAGAGAATAGTTGCGACCATTACTACGTGGTAATCCATACTGAATTGAAAAATGCACTATGTTTTAACCACAAATAATTATTGTAAAAATATTATATAACGTGAGGCACAATCATATAAATCTAAACAACACAGCACGACTCGAGTTTCGACGTTTTATCGTCATTATCAAGTGTAATAATAATAATAATAATACATTTATTTCATAAAGATATACATTAAATACAAGTGTTAAAGTATATAATTTAGAAAATAGTCAATAAAAAATGTAGAGTTATTGGTATTACATAAAATATGTGTAATATTCATTGACTGAGTAAGGCTCAATTTCTAATAATAATTTTTTTATTTCAATTTTAAATTTATTAATTTGGACAATTTCGCGATAGTTGGATGGAAGCCTATTGTATAATCGCATCATCATGTAATGAGGTGCTCGTTCTAAAAGGGTTAATTTGTGTTTTGGGTAATTATATGTACTATTTGTTTTTCTCGTATTGTGCGGATTTGAGTCTATTTACAAAACAGCATGCTATTGCTTTTATCTTTATTAAGGAATAATTTATTTTTATTAAACCAACTCTGTGTTTGCTCAACTAGAATATTGGCCGCAACAACTAGGTTAGAAAAATTAGAACTTTTTAAGATAATATTATTGTCATCTACATAACTAATGATTGTCTCATTATTATTTTTTATTATATGAAAAATGTCATTAATATATATTACAAATAAAATCGGCCCTAATATGCTCCCTTGAGGGGTCCTTGTGGTGACTTCTAGAAAGGTAGATTCATAAGTTTCATGTCCTTTTCGTATTTGAACCTTTTGCTTTCGATTGCATAGATATGACTGAATTAAATTAAAGTTAACACCTCTAATGCCATATTTATAAATTTTGTTTAGTAAAATCTCGTGATCTATGCAATCGAAAGCTTTAGACAAGTCCAGAAATATCCCTAAAGGCATTTCTTTGTTGTCCAAGGCAGTTGAAATAAAATTAATTAGTTCCACCATAGCTGTGGTGGTTGATTTATTTTGTAGATAACCATGCTGTGACTTATGAAATAAGTTATATTTATTAAAAAAAATAATTAAACGAGATTTGAAGATATGTTCTATTATTTTAGAAAAATAAGTTAGTAGGCTAATGGGCCTATAGTTTTTACAGTTATTAGGATCAAATTTTTTAAATATAGTTCTAACTATAGAATATTTTAAATAATCTGGAAATATACCAGTTTCTATTATTTTATTTATTATGCATGTCAAAGGTTCTTTGATAAATTGTATACAATTTTTTATTACACAGACTGCCACGCTATCAGTTGCTATTGCATTTGATTTTTTTAATCCAGCTACCACATTAAAGACTTCATTTTCCGTCACTGTGCATTTGAGTCTGCATACTGAAGGGAATGCATCTTTTGTAATATTCCTTTTGACGCATTTACAAAGAAACGGTTAAATTCATTTATATCTCAGTGAAAGCAATGTTCTTGTTTTTTGTCTTTGTCTTTAAGTTAGTTTACAATGTTCCATGTGACTTTAGTGACGTTGTTTCCATTCTTATATTTGTTATCAAAATGCACTTTACTTGATTTAATTAATGCTTCATTATATTCTTTTTTTGCAGATCTATAGTTACTAACAAAAGGATTATCAAATATTTTTAAGATATGAAATAAATCTAATTTTACTTTTAGTGCTAATATTTGTGGTGATTTATAAAGATGTTTTCTTTTGTTACTAACTTTACACCCTATACGAGGAAATGCTTCGTTATACAATAATTCATTTAGAAATTTATTCCACATTTCGTTTGGATCTGTAATGCCATAGTGTCCTCCATATTTTACGCTATAACGTTGCATTAAACATTGAAAGTGTTTCCTGATTAATTTTTTGTTTGTAAAAGTAACTATTTTGATTGTTATTTTTACCAAAATTATGAAAAGTTAGTTTCTAGCCATAATGGTTTGAAATAAGTGATGTTAGAATATACGAATTATAATTATTAGGAATATTACTGACGATGTTATCTATACATGTATTAGTATTAGTATTTGGTGACATATGAAAATGTCATATTCATAAGTCTAGATATGTCTATACTATTACTTAAAAAGTTTATATTAAAGTCACCTGCTATTATATAATAGGCTTCCTCGTTCATGTTCAAAATGCATTCGAGTTTAAGACGGAAAATGTCCATGTTACCAGTATGGGGACGATAAATTGAGATAACCGTTATCTTTATTTTATTAATTACTACATTCGCTGCTGTACATTCAAAAACAAAAGCTTCGGACAAAGCATTTAATTCGTCGCGTATTGTTGTATGTAAATTCTCCAGAGAGTAATTAGCCACTCCTCCGTGCGAGTTTTTACCCCTACAAAAAGCGGCGACCAACTTATAATTATCAATTTTATAACATTTTAATTCTTCTAGCGTTTTCCAGTGTTCCGTCAATGTTATTATTTGGCATTCCTTATTTTCAGACATTAATTCATTTAATAAATCAATAGATGTGTTAGTGGGCTGTATGTTTTGATTAATTAAGGTACAGTTATTTGTGACTTTTATGTGTTGTTTTCTCCTTCTTGTGTAGGGTGAATCCCGTGTCTCCTCTTGTTCAGATGCTGAAAAAATCCGATTGCAAATTACTGCCTTTGGCCACAAGTCTGGGTTTTGTATTTCCATCAATTTGCTAAATGGAACCGATATTTTAAATGAACTGTATTAATTCGGGTGCTTTGATTGCAATTGCTCACATGTAAAATATTTTATGTTATTTTGATCTAAATAATCAGATAGAGATTTTTGTGTAATTTCGGGATTAAGCCTATAAACATGGACGTGTCCGTGTCCTCTTCGTTCAACTTACATAATAACTTCGTTAGGATTACTTTCTTTGCGACCAAGCATCATATTCTTAAAACGGTTTCCTCTTCTTTGAACAGTTTTCCATTCTCCTGTTACATTAGTCTGTCTCGTTTTCTGGACCTGTGTACAAACATCATTTTCCCTATCTTCAGTGTGGTTATTGGGTTGCATATCACTTGACATTATCGTAGGCGCGGGATCTGCAGGTTCAGTATTAATACTAATATTGGAGTTCGATTTGGCTACAGATTTCTGTAAATTGTCTGAGTCCTTATTTTTAATTTTGGCGCGATTTACTTCTTTGTTATTGTTTTCCGATTCTAATGTTTCTAACCTAACCAACAAATAATCATTTGTCTTGAGAAGGCTCTCATTGTTTTGTAGAAGAATCCTATTACTTTCTTCTAGCAATTTAATCATTCTCTTAACGTAAGCCACTTCAGTTTCCACTTCTGGATCCGCTTCTTTTCCATCCTCTTCACTAAGTGTACAGGTGAGTTCTGGTTGTCCGTAATTTTTTCCCTTGGAAAAGCATCCGTGGTGAAAAGTGGTTGTGTAAACTACACACTCAACTACATCACGCTCTATATGTCTATTACATGGTGCATACTTAAAAATTATTTGCTTATTTGCATCCATTTCGGCGGAATTAATCAATTTTCAACAGACCACCGTCGCGGCGAAAAAAAATGGGAGAAATGTATGTTCGCTGTTTTTGCTAACCCATTTTGCTTTAGTGGTTTCGCTAATTGTTTGTTTCTTTCTGTTAGCTTACCCATGTTGAAAGACCATTTAATCATGATGTGTAGAATTCTGAGGTTATAATTAACATCTACCTGATCTTGCCGTTGGAATTGCCGTCGGATCCACGAAGTGCTAAGACGGGACTTTTTACAGAACCTCAAAGCATCTCCGTCAGCCGCGCTATGTAAAACGGACAAGAGTTCATTATCAATACTTCGTTGCGAGGCCGCGAAGTTGTCGAATTTGGACAGGCATGACTGGCACCACCGATGCTGGGCGTCCATGGTGTCTGTCATTGCACATGCCCTGACTAAGGCGCACGGCTAGTTGAGCTGCGTAAACATATCTCGGGATGGAAAGTTCAAGAGTAGGGTTTCCGAGGCCCCCTAATATTATGGGAGCATGGAAGTAGCCAATAGGTGTGTACTTCAGTAGGTGCAGCCATCTCCGAATTGCATCGCGGATCCCAAGATCCAGGCATTTTAACGATTGTGCAGTAGTGCGCCCAAGGACCAGCGAGTGATAGTACTTAGGCAGCACATACTGACGCAAAACGTGAAGCCGTTTTTGAGGCCTCAGGGGGGCCTTAGACAGTTTATTCAAGTCCCCACCAATCCAGATCCAGCTACTCCTGCCTTAGAGTCGACCCCAAGGTACGACCACATGTTGATATTAATCTGAGGCAAAAACTTCTCAGCGATACGAAATGAAGGTTTATCGACGATAAAAACGCGTCTATTCTTCCCATCTGCGACGATGGAAAGTGCTCTAATTTTGCTGGCGTTCAGCAATAGCCCCGCGGCTGATAACGCCTCGGAGATTGTTTCGAGACTTGATTGTAACCCGACAGCAGACGAAGAACACAAAACGATGTCGTCTGCGAAGGCTAGGCCGCCGACGGTAACATCCCTTATGCGAAATCCAATGTCCCAATTAAGCCTCTCCAACACACAGTCAATGACCAGGTTGAAGAAGAATGGCGATAATCGGTCCCCTTGCTTGACTTCCCGCTTCTTCACCACCCGAATACTTCTTCCCTGCATGCACAACAAGGTGCTGCCACTTGAGTATTGGCTACGGACGTACTCCATGAAGGGAGCAGGTAAACCCGACGCCTGGCATACATCGACGATTGTGGCGTGTAAAACCGCGTCAAACACGTCCAACAACGCCACGTGAAGAGTTCGGCAACGACGCCGAGCCTCGCTCAGGACCGACGAAAGGACGCGCCTGGCAAGAAGTTTGTGGAAGTGTCGTATCACCACAGAACTAATCGAGATAGGTCGGTAGTCCAGTGGCGAGTCAGGACATTCCTTCTTCGGGATGAAGACAGTTTTGGGGAGAGAGAGTTCGGGGTGCACATTGCCAATGTAATGACAGAGTCTAGGTCCGTATCCACCGCAGGACGCCTGGCTGCAAAACCTTGGAAGGCTCCTCAAAGATGGCACGCTAATGCCTGACAAACTCGTCTACCGAAGTTGGGAGCTGCCGATCATGGTTTCCAGGGCCCCGTAACACTTTGCTACTGCAACGCGCTGGCTGCGCTTATACAGCTGCTCATGGCGCCACTCCTAACGGCGCGCTTTCCTCCTGAAAATATGACCACTAGGGATATTATTAGGATGGGGACTGTTTCATTCCTGACTAACACAAGCACGCGTATCAGTAGGCATAGGAAAGATGAGTAGTAGCTTCGCACCACCGCCCGATCGAGCGAGTGCGTGAACCAAATGTCCTAACCTGCGGTTGTTCTCGTACTGAGCAGGAGTACTATCGCAACGACGAGTCATCAGGAGGGTAAAACTAACCTGTCTCACGACGGTCTAAACCCAGCTCGCGTTCCCTATAGGCGGGTGAACAACCCGACGCTTGGCGAATTCTGCTTCGCAATGATAGGAAGAGCCGACATCGAAGGATCAAAAAGCGACGTCGCCATGAATGCTTGGCCGCCGCAAGCCAGTTATCCCTGTGGTAATTTTTCTGACACCTCTTGTTGAAAACTCTTCAAGCCAAAAGGATCGATAGGCCGTGCTTTCGCAGACCCTATGCATACTGAACATCGGGATCAAGCCAGCTTTTGCCCTTTTGCTCTACGCGAGGTTTCTGTCCTCGCTGAGCTGGCCTTAGGACACCTGCGTTATTATTTGACAGATGTACCGCCCCAGTCAAACTCCCCGCCTGGCAGTGTCCTCGAATCGGATCACGCGGGAGCATATGACGGCGATCGGACGAAGGCCTCCCCCGAGAGGTCGACCTACGCTTCACGCCACTCGGCACGCTTGGCTCGAGAACACCGTGCAGACCGCCGCGGTTAGCGGACGGCGCACGCGTTCCACCTAACCGAGTAAGTAAAGAAACGATGAAAGTAGTGGTATTTCAGATTCGACGGCAGAGCCGCCTCCCACTTATGCTACACCTCTCATGTCTCCTTACAGTGCCAGACTAGAGTCAAACTCAACAGGGTCTTCTTTCCCCGCAAATTTTTCCAAGCCCGTTCCCTTGGCAGTGGTTTCGCTAGATAGTGGGTAGGGACAGTGGGAATCTCGTTAATCCATTCATGCGCGTCTCTAATTAGATGACGAGGCATTTGGCTATTATAATGTCTTTATTTCATTACTGTACATATATATCAATATTGTAAATTAAATATACATGTTCATCGACACATTTCAGCAAGAGATGGACCGCTGCTGTCCGGTACCCTGACCTTCTCTGCCCCTGGGAATCGTTGGCCTGGGGGTTGGTTGGCTGGCTATTGTTCGGCGGATGGGAGGCGTGGAGTGGGGGAGCCTGCGGCGTTGTGTCCGGCTCCAAATTGCCCTAATGAAGCCTGCGTGGATTGAGGACCCCCACTGAAGGATATTGTTCACGCATGCTTCCCTAAAGCCCGTAGTGAGACCGAGTCGATCCGTTGTTACCCGGTTGCATGCTGGCCAGATGCCCCTTGCTCCTAGAATCAGCGGCGTGAATGAAAAGAAGACCCCTGGCCATTTATGGCCAGCGGCAGTAAGAAATTCAAGGTTGTCGTATACCGACCGCTTTGCTTCCCATGAAGCTTGCAGAGACCGTGAGCTCTCCCACGACACCTGCACATCGGCGACTGTAGCGACGTCAGCGGTGTGAAATATGACTAAATCAGGTTTAAAGAGTCGACCGTTGGGGTGGCGCACATGCGGTTTCTCCTCAACGGTCCACCCTTTACCTCTGCAGTGCTTTACTAGTTTTTTAACTATGTTGTTATGTCGCTCTATGCGCAGGTGGTGGGTGGTCTCACAGCCCTGCAAGATGTGACTTATGGACTCCACCCGTGGGCACCCTGCCCGACATTGCCGGGCTTCAACCCGGTTGGACATGATCCCCACGGATAGAAGGTTGTTAGTGCGGAGCTGTACCGCCCTTACAAAGTCCTTACCCTTCCAGTATGACGGTGGTCTCCTGATCCAGGTCCTGCTGGCTCTATCTTCCTTCGCTTCAGCAAGGCCTTTAGAGAAGGGGCTGTTGGATAAGTCCATCGCAAAGGCTCGGGGCCCAGGTGTTAGGTTAAGGCGCTCGATGCGAGCGCGGAACTTACCGTATTCCTGCAACCCAGACGACCATGCTCCGACGGACGCCTCCATTTTATCAAGTCGTCCACAGAATGCCCTGGGGACCAG
>CAXAKX010000357.1:5000-17500 GCA_963969525.1 Ontholestes murinus
CGGTGTGCACTGAGCTAAAACCGAAATTTCGACAAGAAATAATTTCGAAATAATTTCGAAACTTTTACCACGGTTCGCAATTTATTTCCGCTCGTCGATCTTTTTTCCTTACGTTTCGTGCGAGCGAACGAACGAATATTATATTATCGAATGATAAAAGAAATTTCGACAGTCATTCTGTACCGGTGTGGCGGTCGGTCGGTGTGCACGGTGCGAAAAGCGAAATTTCGATCGACACGAAATAATTACGAAATTTTTACCACGGTTCGCATTTATTTCCGCTCGTCGATGTGTCCTTTCGTATCGCGTAAGCGAATTAACGCATATTATATTTTAATATTATAAAAATAATTTCGACAAGAAATAATTTCGAAACTTTTACCACGGTTCGCAATTAATTTCCGCTCGTCGATCTTTTTTCCTTACGTTTCCTGCGAGCGAGCGAACGAACGAATATTATATTATCGAATGATAAAAGAAATTTCGACAGTCATTCTGTACCGGTGTGGCGGTCGGTCGGTGTGCACGGTGCGAAAAGCGAAATTTCGATCGACACGAAATAATTACGAAATTTTTACCACGGTTCACATTTATTTCCGCTCGTCGATGTGTCCTTTCGTATCGCGTAAGCGAATTAACGAAAATTTTATTTTAATAAAATAAAAATAATTTCTGCCGTTATTCTGTACATGTGTACGAAAAATATATATGTGAGGCGGTCGGTCGGTGTGCACGATGCCAAAAGCGTTATTCGGTACGGGCGTGCGAAATAATTGTACGCGGCGGTCGGTCGGTGTGCACGATGCTAAAAGCGTTACTCGGTACCTGTGTGCGAAAAACCTAAAGTCGAACGTTTTGACTTCGGTCCGCTTTATTTCCACTCGCCGATCTGTCCTTTCGCATCGCGTAAGCGAATTAACGAAAATTTTATTTTAATAAAATAAAAATAATTTCTGCCGTTATTCCGTACCTATGTACGAAAAATATATATGTGAGGCGGTCGGTCGGTGTGCACGATGCCAAAAGCGTTATTCGGTACGGGCGTGCGAAATAATTGTACGCGGCGGTCGGTCGGTGTGCACGATGCTAAAAGCGTTATTCGGTACCTGTGTGCGAAAAACCTAAAGTCGAACGTTTTCACTTCGGTCCGCTTTATTTCCACTCGCCGATCTGTCCTTTCGCATCGCGTAAGCGAATTAACGAAAATTTTATTTTAATAAAATAAAAATAATTTCTGCCGTTATTCCGTACCTATGTACGAAAAATATATATGTGAGGCGGTCGGTCGGTGTGCACGATGCCAAAAGCGTTATTCGGTACGGGCGTGCGAAATAATTGTACGCGGCGGTCGGTCGGTGTGCACGATGCTAAAAGCGTTATTCGGTACCTGTGTGCGAAAAACCTAAAGTCGAACGTTTTCACTTCGGTCCGCTTTATTTCCACTCGCCGATCTGTCCTTTCGAATCGCGTAAGCGAATTAACGAAAATTTTATTTTAATAAAATAAAAATAATTTCTGCCGTTATTCCGTACCTATGTACGAAAAATATATATGTGAGGCGGTCGGTCGGTGTGCACGATGCCAAAAGCGTTATTCGGTACGGGCGTGCGAAATAATTGTACGCGGCGGTCGGTCGGTGTGCACGATGCTAAAAGCGTTATTCGGTACCTGTGTGCGAAAAACCTAAAGTCGAACGTTTTCACTTCGGTCCGCTTTATTTCCACTCGCCGATCTGTCCTTTCGCATCGCGTAAGCGAATTAACGAAAATTTTATTTTATTAAAATAAAAATAATTTCTGCCGTTATTCGGTACCTGTGTACGAAAAACATATATATGAGGCGGTCGGTCGGTGCGAATAAGCGAATTGACGAAAATTTTATTTTAATATAATAAAAATAATTTCTGCCGTTATTCGGTACCTGTGTACGAAAAACATATATATGAGGCGGTCGGTCGGTGCGAATAAGCGAATTGACGAAAATTTTATTTTAATAAAATAAAAATAATTTCTGCCGTTATTCCGTACCTATGTACGAAAAATATATATGTGAGGCGGTCGGTCGGTGTGCACGATGCCAAAAGCGTTATTCGGTACGGGCGTGCGAAATAATTGTACGCGGCGGTCGGTCGGTGTGCACGATGCTAAAAGCGTTATTCGGTACCTGTGTGCGAAAAACCTAAAGTCGAACGTTTTCACTTCGGTCCGCTTTATTTCCACTCGCCGATCTGTCCTTTCGCATCGTGTAAGCGAATTAACGAAAATTTTATTTTATGAAAATAAAAATAATTTCTGCCGTTATTCGGTACCTGTGTACGAAAAACATATATATGAGGCGGTCGGTCGGTGCGAATAAGCGAATTGACGAAAATTTTATTTTATTAAAATAAAAATAATTTCTGCCGTTATTCGGTACCTATGTACGAAAAATATATATGTGAGGCGGTCGGTCGGTGTGCACGATGCCAAAAGCGTTATTCGGTACGGGCGTGCGAAATAATTGTACGCGGCGGTCGGTCGGTGTGCACGATGCTAAAAGCGTTATTCGGTACCTGTGTGCGAAAAACCTAAAGTCGAACGTTTTCACTTCGGTCCGCTTTATTTCCACTCGCCGATCTGTCCTTTCGCATCGTGTAAGCGAATTAACGAAAATTTTATTTTATTAAAATAAAAATAATTTCTGCCGTTATTCGGTACCTGTGTACGAAAAACATATATATGAGGCGGTCGGTCGGTGCGAATAAGCGAATTGACGAAAATTTTATTTTATTAAAATAAAAATAATTTCTGCCGTTATTCGGTACCTGTGTACGAAAAACATATATATTAGGCGGTCGGTCGGTGCGAATAAGCGAATTGACGAAAATTTTATTTTAATATAATAAAAATAATTTCTGCCGTTATTCGGTACCTGTGTACGAAAAACATATATATGAGGCGGTCGGTCGGTGTGCACGATGCTAAAAGCGTTATTCGGTACGGGCGGGCGAAAAACTTATATGCGGCGGTCGGTCGGTGTGCACGATGCCGAGAGCGTTATTCGGTACCTGTGTGCGAGAGACATATATATATGGTGGTGCACGGTGCGATGAGCGAATTTTCATTTTACGCAAATAAAGTCGAGTATTACGCTTCGTTTCGTCTTGTTTCACACACAAATGATATTTTCGGGCAGTGCTAAGTGGAAAAATAAAAATAAAATTTCTCGCCGTTATTCTGTACAAATATGCATCAAACAGCTGTATGGGCGGTGCAGGTCGAAAGCGTTATTCGGTACCGGTGTGCGAAAAACCTAATGTCGAACGTTTTAACTTCGGTCCGCTTTATTTCCACTCGCCGATGTGTCCTTTCGTATCGAGTAAGCGAATTAACGAAAATTTTATTTTAATAAAATAAAAATAATTTCTGCCGTTATTCGATACCTATGTACGAGAAACATATATATGAGGCGGTCGGTCGGTCGGTCGGTCGGCGCGCACGATGCTAAAAGCGTTATTCGGTACGGGCGTGCGAAAAACTTAAATGCGGCGGTCGGTCGGTGCGCACGATGCCGAAAGCGTTATTCGGTACCTGTGTGCGAGAGACATATATATGGTGGTGCACGGTGCGATGAGCGAATTTTCGATTTACGCAAATAAAGTCGAGTATTACGCTTCGTTTCGTCTTGTTTCACACACAAATGATATTTTCGGGCAGCGCTAGGTGGAAAAATAAAAATTTAATTTCTCGCCGTTATTCTGTACAAATATGCATCAAACAGCTATATGGGTGGTGCAGGTCGTTCGGGTGAAAAGTGGAAGATTGAAAAAGAACGACCAGGCGAGCAGTATATGTATATATATCGCAAAGAAACGCCGAAATAAATATCCTTTTGGCTTTAATAAACCGTCGCATGGGTAAAATAAAATTTTTAACAAATTTTTGCCCTATGCGACGGACGGAGAGACGAACGACGAACAACGGCGGGCGACGACACACGGCAACGGGCGACGACACAACAACCAGTGTAGTGTAATGCCATTATATACGTTACGTGTAATAAGTCGGCCGGCGTGTTTTTAGTTTTTATCTCTTGTGGGGGAACGCGAGGTCTCAGTGTGTTCACCAAGCTGCTACTTCTCTAGTATTATATATAATATATAATAAGAAGATGTGTGTGGTTTTGCGTGTTCGGTGTGCCTCATATAATCGTTCCCCATCATATTAAAACACATAAAATATCATCATCGTCTGTTGAAAATAAAATCACGGCCTCACGTGTCTGGACAGTTCGATGTATTTAATATAAAACGACGACGAACCGGAGAGACGAACGACGAACAACGGCGGGCGACGACACACGGCAACGGGCGACGACACAACAACCAGTGTAGTGTAATGCCATTATATACGTTACGTGTAATAAGTCGGCCGGCGTGTTTTTAGTTTTTATCTCTTGTGGGGGAACGCGAGGTCTCAGTGTGTTCACCAAGCTGCTACTTCTCTAGTATTATATATAATATATAATAAGAAGATGTGTGTGGTTTTGCGTGTTCGGTGTGCCTCATATAATCGTTCCCCATCATATTAATACACATAAAATATCATCATCGTCTGTTGAAAATAAAATCACGGCCTCACGTGTCTGGACAGTTCGATGTATTTAATAAAACGACGACGAACCGGAGAGACGAACGACGAACAACGGCGGGCGACGACACACGGCAACGGGCGACACAACAACACCAGTGTAGTAGTGTAATGCCATTATATACGTTACGTGTAATAAGTCGGCCGGCGTGTTTTTAGTTTTTATCTCTTGTGGGGGAACGCGAGGTCTCAGTGTGTTCACCAAGCTGCTACTTCTCTAGTATTATATATAATATATAATAAGAAGATGTGTGTGGTTTTGCGTGTTCGGTGTGCCTCATATAATCGTTCCCCATCATATTAATACACATAAAATATCATCATCGTCTGTTGAAAATAAAATCACGGCCTCACGTGTCTGGACAGTTCGATGTATTTAATAAAACGACGACGAAACCGGAGAGACGAACGAGGAACAACGGCGGGCGACGACACACGGCAACGGGCGACACAACAACACCAGTGTAGTAGTGTAATGCCATTATATACGTTACGTGTAATAAGTCGGCCGGCGTGTTTTTAGTTTTATCTCTTGTTTGGGGGAACGCCGAGGTCTCAGTGTTGCACCAATCTGCTACTCTATTATAATATATAATAAGATGTGTGTGGTTTGTGTGTCGGTTGTGCCTCATACAAAAATCGTTCCCCGTATTTTACTACATATATAAATATATATCATCATCGTGTTATTATCGTCTGTTGAAAATAAAATCACGGCCTCGCCGTGTCTGGACAGTTCGATGTTTTAATAAAACGAGACGCGAGAAATCAGTTGCCGCCCGAGGAAATTTTTTTCTTGTCTCTCACCCACCATATATATATACCGTCTGTTGAATATAAAATCACGGCCTCGCCGTGTCCGGACAGTTCGGTGTTGAAAACTCTAACAGGTAGTTTGAACCTGTCCGAATAGCACGTTCGCGGGACCCATTTCGTATATTCGTTTATGCGTATGGCCCTTATGCGAGCAACATGTAGACTGAACATGTAATATTTTTAAAGTAGCGGTGCGTAAAAACTCCGTGAAAATTCAAATGCAATAACTCACCGAATTCCGAGCGAGAATGAAAACTTATGTTGATTGAAATATATATATCATCATAAAGTCAGACGTTCGGGGGACCCGAGCGCGTGGTCCCCTTGGCCGAGACGATGATTTTCAATCTAACGAACAATGATGTTTTTTGTAGTGTGTGTAAGCCTTGGCGAGATGTGAAATTTATAAAATTTCTCTTCTCTCTCATGCCATATATATGATATATTGATGCATTTCGGAGTTGTGTGGACCGAGAGTCTCTCCACTCCTATTCTTGGTGTTCACACCGCCGGCCGGCCGCCGTGTGCTCGTGTACATGTGCCGTCGTGTGCTGACGTGTGTGTCTCCGGGCGCATTATCAAACAAAAAAATTCGTGGGTCTGCATAAATGTGTGAACGTCTAGTCGCAATATCGCCGTAGCACAACCGCCGCCCCGCGTTTCGTGTCTTTTACACAAGTTGCATCACGTCCACCGTCTTGACCCCGCCACAGGGGCGGGATAGGTGTTTTACTGGCGTGCTCTGTATACCAATGGAGTGACACGTTAACGTCGGGGGTCCGTGCACGCGTAAACCGGGATATGTGCGATGTTCCGTTCAGCAGAGAGCAGAATTACGAATTCTTGGTGTTCACACCGCCGGCCGGCCGCCGTGTGCTCGTGTACATGTGCCGTCGTGTGCTCACGTGTGTGTCTCCGGGCGCATTATCAAACAAAAAAAGTCGTGGGTCTGCATAAATGTGTGAACGTCTAGTCGTAATATCGCCGTAGCACAACCGCCGCCCCGCGTTTCGTGTCTTTTACACAAGTTGCATCACGTCCACCGTCTTGACCCCGCCACAGGGGCGGGATAGGTGTTTTACTGGCGTGCTCTGTATACCAATGGAGTGACACGTTAACGTCGGGGGTCCGTGCACGCGTAAACCGGGATATGTGCGATGTTCCGTTCAGCAGAGCAGAATTTCGAACCACCTCTTTATTATAAATAAATGAGCTCGTCGTTACACCGGGCGCGCGCGCGCGTAAGCGCCGCCGCTCGAGTGTGCGCGACTAAACACAGCTCCCTGGTTGATCCTGCCAGTAGTCATATGCTTGTCTCAAAGATTAAGCCATGCATGTCTCAGTACAAGCCAAATTAAGGTGAAACCGCGAAAGGCTCATTAAATCAGTTATGGTTCCTTAGATCGTACCACTTATCCTTGGATAACTGTGGTAATTCTAGAGCTAATACATGCAAACAGAGTTCCGACCGGAGACGGAAGGAGCGCTTTTATTAGATCAAAACCAATCGGTGTCGGACGCGAGTCCGTTCATCGTACAACTTGGTGAATCTGAATAACTTATTGCTGATCGCACGGTCTCGCACCGGCGACGCATCTTTCAAATGTCTGCCTTATCAACTGTCGATGGTAGGTTCTGCGCCTACCATGGTTGTAACGGGTAACGGGGAATCAGGGTTCGATTCCGGAGAGGGAGCCTGAGAAACGGCTACCACATCCAAGGAAGGCAGCAGGCGCGCAAATTACCCACTCCCGGCACGGGGAGGTAGTGACGAAAAATAACGATACGGGACTCATCCGAGGCCCCGTAATCGGAATGAGAACACTCTAAACCTTTTAACGAGGATCAATTGGAGGGCCAGTCTGGTGCCAGCAGCCGCGGTAATTCCAGCTCCAATAGCGTATATTAAAGTTGTTGCGGTTAAAAAGCTCGTAGTCGAATCTGTGTCCCGCGCCGCCGGTTCATCGCTCGCGGTGTCCAACTGGCGTGCCCGCGGGACGTCCTGCCGGTGAGCTTAGCCCGCGAGGGCGGCTCAACTTGAAATCCCATCGCGGTGCTCTTCACTGAGTGTCGAGGTGGGCCGGCACGTTTACTTTGAACAAATTAGAGTGCTTAAAGCAGGCTAAAACTTCGCCTGAATACTTAGTGCATGGAATAATAGAATAGGACCTCGGTTCTATTTTGTTGGTTTTCGGAACCCCGAGGTAATGATTAATAGGAACGGATGGGGGCATTCGTATTGCGACGTTAGAGGTGAAATTCTTGGATCGTCGCAAGACGGACTAAAGCGAAAGCATTTGCCAAAAACGTTTTCATTGATCAAGAACGAAAGTTAGAGGTTCGAAGGCGATCAGATACCGCCCTAGTTCTAACCATAAACGATGCCAGCCAGCGATCCGCCGACGTTCCTCCGATGACTCGGCGGGCAGCTTCCGGGAAACCAAAGCTTTTGGGTTCCGGGGGAAGTATGGTTGCAAAGCTGAAACTTAAAGGAATTGACGGAAGGGCACCACCAGGAGTGGAGCCTGCGGCTTAATTTGACTCAACACGGGAAACCTCACCAGGCCCAGACACCGGAAGGATTGACAGATTGAGAGCTCTTTCTTGATTCGGTGGGTGGTGGTGCATGGCCGTTCTTAGTTGGTGGAGTGATCTGTCAGGTTAATTCCGATAACGAACGAGACTCTAGCCTGCTAACTAGGCGTACTTTCGACATCTCAAAGGTCGGCGTCGGTATCGTCACGGTCGTGCAAACGGTCGTGCGTGCCGCTCGTTTGATTTTTACTGTCGGCGTACAATCAATTCTTCTTAGAGGGACAAGTGGCTTTTAGCCGCACGAGAATGAGCAATAACAGGTCTGTGATGCCCTTAGATGTTCTGGGCCGCACGCGCGCTACACTGAAGGAGACAGCGTGTCCTCCCTGGCCGAAAGGTCCGGGTAACCCGCTGAACCTCCTTCGTGCTAGGGATTGGGGCTTGCAATTGTTCCCCATGAACGAGGAATTCCCAGTAAGCGCGAGTCATAAGCTCGCGTTGATTACGTCCCTGCCCTTTGTACACACCGCCCGTCGCTACTACCGATTGAATGATTTAGTGAGGTCTTCGGACCGGTACTCGGTGACGTTTCGACGTTCGTCGATGTTGCTGGGAAGATGACCAAACTTGATCATTTAGAGGAAGTAAAAGTCGTAACAAGGTTTCCGTAGGTGAACCTGCGGAAGGATCATTAACGTATTTTTGTGTCGCACAATATATGTGTGTACGCGAAACAGATACACTGACGATCTGACGTTCGGCTTCTCGCATCTGAAAAACTCGTATATTTATATACGTAGAACTGATGCGTCGAAGCGTATTACTCACACTGTATTTTTGTACACACAAAAACACACCAATGTGTGTGTGTGTACTCTATATACGAACCGGACGTTCGCATCTCTCTCGTTTTGACCGACCGATCGACGATATCATACCAGATATGATATATCCGATCTCGGTTGACTCGTGTGGCTGATCCGTCGTCTGTTTGAAAGAAACATAAAAAGACACTGAAGTTTTGGGAGTATATATCCCATTCTTCCAGAGAGGGATGCTCGCATCGCGCCGCCTTACTACGGATGCATTCTGTATGGGCGCGCGCGCGGTCCGTCATCCGTTATAACAAACATATTTATTTTAAATAAAATATACTACCGATTGTAACCACCAGAGAGATAATATTACATATATATATTATATATACATATACAAATAATAAATATTGGCACAAACAAACAAACAAACAAACAAACAAAAACGAGCACGGACGATGTACGTACGCGTACACGTGCTGCGTCTCATGGGACCGCTCGTAGGAAGGCCGAGCGGTCCTCAGTCACCCGCCATCTGAAATGTTTGTTGATGCGGTGTGGCACTGGGTGTTCGCATCTCGAGATTCGAGAAAATACAACAAACACGATAATAATGTGCGTTGTATGTGTATCTTATCGACGAGAGATCCGTCACCTTGCTTTTACATATAAATATATATATATATATATATATATTAATATAATACATTGTGCGATATGTACGAAGACATATGTCGAGAAAACACACGTTGGGTGTTCGCATCTCGAATTGCCGAGATCCGTCATCTGTTTTTGTTCCG
Source organism: Ontholestes murinus (assembly GCA_963969525.1). NCBI lineage: Eukaryota > Metazoa > Arthropoda > Insecta > Coleoptera > Staphylinidae > Ontholestes > Ontholestes murinus. The sequence continues at coordinate 14,595 of CAXAKX010000357.1, forward strand.
GGCACCCTGGTTTTGTTACGGTTGTTTTATAACGCTTCACTGTGTAAATTCAACTGTAAAATGGGTTTTGAATGTATTTCGCCCGGCCACACTTTATTTCTCGAAAATGTCGACAATTTTTCTGTTTACGACGATAAAACACAATAGTATCCGCCTGTTGGAGAAAACGTATATGCGCAGTTAGTATTTGGGGGATGTGTCGGAGTCGTGGTCCGGTATCAGTGGTACCGTTCGCCCGGACACAAGCGGTGAGTGTTGTACACAAACACGCGCGCACACTTGGTCATCGCCGGTGTAATAACCAACCGCGCCGAGAGCGCGGGGCGGTCCTGTGCCAGTGGTGTACTCACGAACGCACGCTTGTTCGGCGATTCGAGACGACGATTCCAAGGAATACACGACTCTGGCCGCTAGTCACACACCACCACTAGTAGTAGTAGTAGGTGTATGGCCCGGCGCCTCCTCGAAAACTGTCCGTTGCGAAAATTTTGTCGACAGTGGGTGAACGTGCACGCACACATTTCACACACATTATCAATAATGTCAGTCACCAAGTGTTGTAGAATACAAGATCGGAGGTTCGCCTCTGACTCGTTTCTCAAAACGCTCTAGTACACTACCCTGAACGGTGAATCACTTGGCTCGTGGGTCGATGAAGAACGCAGCTAATTGCGCGTCTTATTGTGAACTGCAGGATACATGAACATCGACATTTCGAACGCACATTGCGGTCCTTGGATACTGTTCCTGGACCATTCCTGGCTGAGGGTCGTTTCTATTTCCAAGACTGTCCGGTTCTCTAACGCACTGTCCGTGGCACTTTCGCGCTGAAAAACGCTCGTGGTGTGTGTGATGTGCGTTTGTGGGGAACGTCGGGACCAAATTGGAGGTTCGCTGTTTTTCGTCTCGACGAAAGATCCGTCCTCTTAAATCAAAAACTGTCGTTTGACTAAACGAACGAACGAACCGTGTTTTCGCTTGCGTTAACACACGCTAGAGAGAGGTGAGGTCGTCCTTACCGGCGTACAGACGAGATGATCGTCGTCGTCGTCGACGTCTCGAGACACTCGAGATGAGGCGATGTGACGGTCGTCAAGTTCGTCCGCGGAGAACACCGGTCGTCGTTTCCTAGAAAAAATATATATATTATATATGTATATGAAATTCTGAGGACGTCTGGCCGTGCGTGTACACCGTGTGTTTACGCGTTTGAGCGTTCCGCACCGCACACTCTCTTAACATATATATATACACATATATTTGATTCAGACCTCAGAGCAGGTGGGAGTACCCGCTGAATTTAAGCATATTACTAAGCGGTGGAAAAGAAACTAACCAGGATTCCCTTAGTAGCGGCGAGCGAACAGGGAAAAGCCCAGCACCGAATCCCGCGGCCGTCTTACGCGTTGTCGCCGGGAAATGTGGTGTTAGGGAGGATCCGTCATCCCGAGGTCGTACGGTGCGTCCAAGTCCTTCTTGAACGGGGCCACTACCCATAGAGGGTGCCAGGCCCGTAGCGATCGCCGTCGACAGCGGGAGGATCTCTCCTCAGAGTCGGGTTGCTTGAGAGTGCAGCCCTAAGTGGGTGGTAAACTCCATCTAAGGCTAAATATAACCACGAGACCGATAGCGAACAAGTACCGTGAGGGAAAGTTGAAAAGAACTTTGAAGAGAGAGTTCAATAGTACGTGAAACCGTTCAGGGGTAAACCTGAGAAACCCGAAAGGTCGAATGGGGAGATTCAGCGTGTCTCGTCTGCTCTGGAGTGTTGGGCGCTTGTGAGACGGTCACGGACCTCGGTCCGACGATCGCTCCGTCCTCTCTCTGTTTTCGGGGTGACGAACTCGTGCACTTCTCCCCTAGTAGGACGTCGCGACCCGTTGGGTGCAGGCCTAAGGATCGGGGTGGAGACCGAGTGGCGCCTTCGGGCCGTTTCCGTTCGGACCCCCGTCTCCCGGCCTGCTCGCCCGACGGTATAGCAGTGGCGCGGGGCCGCGATACTTAATTCGCGTCCGGCCCGTCGCAAGTGCTTGCGGATATCTGGTGGGCGTCTGGGGACTCGTGCCTCGACTCCGCCGGACCCGTTCGACTGCTGGCGACGGTGTCCTCGGACAGACTCCGTTTATACGCCCGTCGGCGACGCTTTAGCTTTGGGTACTTTCAGGACCCGTCTTGAAACACGGACCAAGGAGTCTAGCATGTTCGCGAGTCATTGGGACTTAGCGAAACCTAAAGGCGTAATGAAAGTGAAGGCCGTGCCTAGCGCGTGCCTAGGGAAGACGTGCGGGACTACGATCCCGCGCTGCACTCCCGGGGCGTCTCGTGCTCATTGCGAGCTGAGGCGCACCAAGAGCGTACATGCTGGGACCCGAAAGATGGTGAACTATGCCTGGTCAGGACGAAGTCAGGGGAAACCCTGATGGAGGTCCGTAGCGATTCTGACGTGCAAATCGATCGTCGGAACTGGGTATAGGGGCGAAAGACCAATCGAACTATCTAGTAGCTGGTTCCCTCCGAAGTTTCCCTCAGGATAGCTGGCGCTCCGGTGAGCGAGTCTCATCCGGTAAAGCGAATGATTAGAGGCATTGGGGTCGAAACGACCTCAACCTATTCTCAAACTTTAAATGGGTGAGATCTCCGGCTTGCTCAAACGATGAAGCCGCGAGATCGGATCAGAGTGCCAAGTGGGCCACTTTTGGTAAGCAGAACTGGCGCTGTGGGATGAACCAAACGTCGAGTTAAAGCGCCTAAATTAACGCTTATGGGATACCATGAAAGGTGTTGGTAACTTAAGACATCAGGACGGTGGCCATGGAAGTCGGAATCCGCCAAGGAGTGTGTAACAACTCACCTGACGAAGTTACTAGCCCTGAAAATGGATGGCGCTAAAGCGTTATGCTTATACT
>CAXAKX010000357.1:20000-27577 GCA_963969525.1 Ontholestes murinus
CGTGTGCTGTTGTGTTGTCGTTGTTGATGTGTTGTTTGCACGTATGTCTGCATGTGACACGAGCATAGGCTTGCTTCGTGTCCAGTTATCAGACTTATTTGGGCACGCACACACACACACGCCGCGCAGCACACAACCGTGTGTGATAAACGAGCGCCCGAACATACACGGATAAATACATGTTGTACATCAATGTGCGCACTAAAGTACGTGTACGTGTACGTACGTCGTGATCGTACACCTCGAAAATATGCATTCATTTATTCATATATTTGAAGAAATTAAAATTGATAATTTTTTTTGATGATGATGTGATGATGTGTGTGTGTATAGAGCAGAGACGCCGAAAATCGTCGGGTCGGTCTCTGTTCGCGCACATCAGTTCACATAATATATTTTCATCATCGAGAGAGAGAGACACACACAAAAATAAAAAAAAAAAACCACCACACACAGACTATCTCGTTCGATCTTATCATCGCATGTTGTTGTGAAAGAAGAACGAGTGTTGTGAGTGTTGTGTGTGTGGAGAAAAAGAGGCGACTAAAACCATTACTACTTCTTACATTAGTTTAGTTGTAGAGTTAATGGGCGGCAGGTACACCTATTTTTATTAACAACACAAAAATTTATTTTAACAACGAACGAAAGGAGAAGAAGAGTACATTGTACACATTTTTTTTTTTTTTTAACAAAAATAATGTGGGTGTTCTTAAAATTATTACGAACGAAAAATGTTAATAAATTAATAAAATATTTATTTCATCCATCATCATACCAGTTTTATTCAGCCACAGCAGTTAAACATAAAATAACAATAATATAAATAATAAATAAAAATATTAATTGATGATATGATGATATATAATAATAATGCTGCTGGTAAAAATTACAATGGATAAACGATATTTTTTTTTTAAATGATCGATGGGCGTTATTCTGTACACGAATGGACATCAGATCTGCGGCCGTTATTCGGTACACGAATAGGCATCACATCTGCGGCCGTTATTCGGTACACGAATAGGGATCACATTTGCGGCCGCTATTCGGTACGTAAAGTGATATAATTAATTACCGTTTTTCTGTACCCATATCCGTAACGAATGTATGTTAAATAAGGCGTGAGTGGTGGTTAAATTTCGCAATTTTCACACTTACCACCAATGTTTCCTTTCGTTTCGAACGAGCGAATGGACGAATTTTATATTATCGTATAGTAAAAGAACTTTCGACAGTCATCCGGTACCGGTGTGCGATTGACCTATATGTGGCGGCCGGTGGGTCGATGTGCACGATGCTAAAAGCGAAATTTCGATCGACACGAAATAATTTCGAAATTTTTACCACGGTTCGCATTTATTTCCGCTCGTCGATGTGTCCTTTCGTATCGCGTAAGCGAATTAACGAATATTATATTTTAATATTATAAAAATAATTTCGACAAGAAATAATTTCGAAACTTTTACCACGGTTCGCAATTTATTTCCGCTCGTCGATCTTTTTTCCTTACGTTTCGTGCGAGCGAACGAACGAACGAACGAATATTATATTATCGAATGATAAAAGAAATTTCGACAGTCATTCTGTACCGGTGTGGCGGTCGGTCGGTGTGCACGGTGCGAAAAGCGAAATTTCGATCGACACGAAATAATTACGAAATTTTTACCACGGTTCGTATTTATTTCCGCTCGTCGATGTGTCCTTTCGTATCGCGTAAGCGAATTAACGAATATTATATTTTAATATAATAAAAATAATTTCTGCCGTTATTCGGTACCTATGTACGAAAAACCTATATGTGGCGGTCGGTCGGTCGGTGTGCACTGAGCTAAAACCGAAATTTCGACAAGAAATAATTTCGAAATAATTTCGAAACTTTTACCACGGTTCGCAATTTATTTCCGCTCGTCGATCTTTTTTCCTTACGTTTCGTGCGAGCGAACGAACGAATATTATATTATCGAATGATAAAAGAAATTTCGACAGTCATTCTGTACCGGTGTGGCGGTCGGTCGGTGTGCACGGTGCGAAAAGCGAAATTTCGATCGACACGAAATAATTACGAAATTTTTACCACGGTTCGCATTTATTTCCGCTCGTCGATGTGTCCTTTCGTATCGCGTAAGCGAATTAACGCATATTATATTTTAATATTATAAAAATAATTTCGACAAGAAATAATTTCGAAACTTTTACCACGGTTCGCAATTAATTTCCGCTCGTCGATCTTTTTTCCTTACGTTTCCTGCGAGCGAGCGAACGAACGAATATTATATTATCGAATGATAAAAGAAATTTCGACAGTCATTCTGTACCGGTGTGGCGGTCGGTCGGTGTGCACGGTGCGAAAAGCGAAATTTCGATCGACACGAAATAATTACGAAATTTTTACCACGGTTCACATTTATTTCCGCTCGTCGATGTGTCCTTTCGTATCGCGTAAGCGAATTAACGAAAATTTTATTTTAATAAAATAAAAATAATTTCTGCCGTTATTCTGTACATGTGTACGAAAAATATATATGTGAGGCGGTCGGTCGGTGTGCACGATGCCAAAAGCGTTATTCGGTACGGGCGTGCGAAATAATTGTACGCGGCGGTCGGTCGGTGTGCACGATGCTAAAAGCGTTACTCGGTACCTGTGTGCGAAAAACCTAAAGTCGAACGTTTTGACTTCGGTCCGCTTTATTTCCACTCGCCGATCTGTCCTTTCGCATCGCGTAAGCGAATTAACGAAAATTTTATTTTAATAAAATAAAAATAATTTCTGCCGTTATTCCGTACCTATGTACGAAAAATATATATGTGAGGCGGTCGGTCGGTGTGCACGATGCCAAAAGCGTTATTCGGTACGGGCGTGCGAAATAATTGTACGCGGCGGTCGGTCGGTGTGCACGATGCTAAAAGCGTTATTCGGTACCTGTGTGCGAAAAACCTAAAGTCGAACGTTTTCACTTCGGTCCGCTTTATTTCCACTCGCCGATCTGTCCTTTCGCATCGCGTAAGCGAATTAACGAAAATTTTATTTTAATAAAATAAAAATAATTTCTGCCGTTATTCCGTACCTATGTACGAAAAATATATATGTGAGGCGGTCGGTCGGTGTGCACGATGCCAAAAGCGTTATTCGGTACGGGCGTGCGAAATAATTGTACGCGGCGGTCGGTCGGTGTGCACGATGCTAAAAGCGTTATTCGGTACCTGTGTGCGAAAAACCTAAAGTCGAACGTTTTCACTTCGGTCCGCTTTATTTCCACTCGCCGATCTGTCCTTTCGAATCGCGTAAGCGAATTAACGAAAATTTTATTTTAATAAAATAAAAATAATTTCTGCCGTTATTCCGTACCTATGTACGAAAAATATATATGTGAGGCGGTCGGTCGGTGTGCACGATGCCAAAAGCGTTATTCGGTACGGGCGTGCGAAATAATTGTACGCGGCGGTCGGTCGGTGTGCACGATGCTAAAAGCGTTATTCGGTACCTGTGTGCGAAAAACCTAAAGTCGAACGTTTTCACTTCGGTCCGCTTTATTTCCACTCGCCGATCTGTCCTTTCGCATCGCGTAAGCGAATTAACGAAAATTTTATTTTATTAAAATAAAAATAATTTCTGCCGTTATTCGGTACCTGTGTACGAAAAACATATATATGAGGCGGTCGGTCGGTGCGAATAAGCGAATTGACGAAAATTTTATTTTAATATAATAAAAATAATTTCTGCCGTTATTCGGTACCTGTGTACGAAAAACATATATATGAGGCGGTCGGTCGGTGCGAATAAGCGAATTGACGAAAATTTTATTTTATTAAAATAAAAATAATTTCTGCCGTTATTCGGTACCTATGTACGAAAAATATATATGTGAGGCGGTCGGTCGGTGTGCACGATGCCAAAAGCGTTATTCGGTACGGGCGTGCGAAATAATTGTACGCGGCGGTCGGTCGGTGTGCACGATGCTAAAAGCGTTATTCGGTACCTGTGTGCGAAAAACCTAAAGTCGAACGTTTTCACTTCGGTCCGCTTTATTTCCACTCGCCGATCTGTCCTTTCGCATCGTGTAAGCGAATTAACGAAAATTTTATTTTATTAAAATAAAAATAATTTCTGCCGTTATTCGGTACCTGTGTACGAAAAACATATATATGAGGCGGTCGGTCGGTGCGAATAAGCGAATTGACGAAAATTTTATTTTATTAAAATAAAAATAATTTCTGCCGTTATTCGGTACCTGTGTACGAAAAACATATATATGAGGCGGTCGGTCGGTGCGAATAAGCGAATTGACGAAAATTTTATTTTATTAAAATAAAAATAATTTCTGCCGTTATTCGGTACCTGTGTACGAAAAACATATATATTAGGCGGTCGGTCGGTGCGAATAAGCGAATTGACGAAAATTTTATTTTAATATAATAAAAATAATTTCTGCCGTTATTCGGTACCTGTGTACGAAAAACATATATATGAGGCGGTCGGTCGGTGTGCACGATGCTAAAAGCGTTATTCGGTACGGGCGGGCGAAAAACTTATATGCGGCGGTCGGTCGGTGTGCACGATGCCGAGAGCGTTATTCGGTACCTGTGTGCGAGAGACATATATATATGGTGGTGCACGGTGCGATGAGCGAATTTTCATTTTACGCAAATAAAGTCGAGTATTACGCTTCGTTTCGTCTTGTTTCACACACAAATGATATTTTCGGGCAGTGCTAAGTGGAAAAATAAAAATAAAATTTCTCGCCGTTATTCTGTACAAATATGCATCAAACAGCTGTATGGGCGGTGCAGGTCGAAAGCGTTATTCGGTACCGGTGTGCGAAAAACCTAATGTCGAACGTTTTAACTTCGGTCCGCTTTATTTCCACTCGCCGATGTGTCCTTTCGTATCGAGTAAGCGAATTAACGAAAATTTTATTTTAATAAAATAAAAATAATTTCTGCCGTTATTCGATACCTATGTACGAGAAACATATATATGAGGCGGTCGGTCGGTCGGTCGGTCGGCGCGCACGATGCTAAAAGCGTTATTCGGTACGGGCGTGCGAAAAACTTAAATGCGGCGGTCGGTCGGTGCGCACGATGCCGAAAGCGTTATTCGGTACCTGTGTGCGAGAGACATATATATGGTGGTGCACGGTGCGATGAGCGAATTTTCGATTTACGCAAATAAAGTCGAGTATTACGCTTCGTTTCGTCTTGTTTCACACACAAATGATATTTTCGGGCAGCGCTAGGTGGAAAAATAAAAATTTAATTTCTCGCCGTTATTCTGTACAAATATGCATCAAACAGCTATATGGGTGGTGCAGGTCGTTCGGGTGAAAAGTGGAAGATTGAAAAAGAACGACCAGGCGAGCAGTATATGTATATATATCGCAAAGAAACGCCGAAATAAATATCCTTTTGGCTTTAATAAACCGTCGCATGGGTAAAATAAAATTTTTAACAAATTTTTGCCCTATGCGACGGACGGAGAGACGAACGACGAACAACGGCGGGCGACGACACACGGCAACGGGCGACGACACAACAACCAGTGTAGTGTAATGCCATTATATACGTTACGTGTAATAAGTCGGCCGGCGTGTTTTTAGTTTTTATCTCTTGTGGGGGAACGCGAGGTCTCAGTGTGTTCACCAAGCTGCTACTTCTCTAGTATTATATATAATATATAATAAGAAGATGTGTGTGGTTTTGCGTGTTCGGTGTGCCTCATATAATCGTTCCCCATCATATTAAAACACATAAAATATCATCATCGTCTGTTGAAAATAAAATCACGGCCTCACGTGTCTGGACAGTTCGATGTATTTAATATAAAACGACGACGAACCGGAGAGACGAACGACGAACAACGGCGGGCGACGACACACGGCAACGGGCGACGACACAACAACCAGTGTAGTGTAATGCCATTATATACGTTACGTGTAATAAGTCGGCCGGCGTGTTTTTAGTTTTTATCTCTTGTGGAGGAACGCGAGGTCTCAGTGTGTTCACCAAGCTGCTACTTCTCTAGTATTATATATAATATATAATAAGAAGATGTGTGTGGTTTTGCGTGTTCGGTGTGCCTCATATAATCGTTCCCCATCATATTAATACACATAAAATATCATCATCGTCTGTTGAAAATAAAATCACGGCCTCACGTGTCTGGACAGTTCGATGTATTTAATAAAACGACGACGAACCGGAGAGACGAACGACGAACAACGGCGGGCGACGACACACGGCAACGGGCGACACAACAACACCAGTGTAGTAGTGTAATGCCATTATATACGTTACGTGTAATAAGTCGGCCGGCGTGTTTTTAGTTTTTATCTCTTGTGGGGGAACGCGAGGTCTCAGTGTGTTCACCAAGCTGCTACTTCTCTAGTATTATATATAATATATAATAAGAAGATGTGTGTGGTTTTGCGTGTTCGGTGTGCCTCATATAATCGTTCCCCATCATATTAATACACATAAAATATCATCATCGTCTGTTGAAAATAAAATCACGGCCTCACGTGTCTGGACAGTTCGATGTATTTAATAAAACGACGACGAAACCGGAGAGACGAACGAGGAACAACGGCGGGCGACGACACACGGCAACGGGCGACACAACAACACCAGTGTAGTAGTGTAATGCCATTATATACGTTACGTGTAATAAGTCGGCCGGCGTGTTTTTAGTTTTATCTCTTGTTTGGGGGAACGCCGAGGTCTCAGTGTTGCACCAATCTGCTACTCTATTATAATATATAATAAGATGTGTGTGGTTTGTGTGTCGGTTGTGCCTCATACAAAAATCGTTCCCCGTATTTTACTACATATATAAATATATATCATCATCGTGTTATTATCGTCTGTTGAAAATAAAATCACGGCCTCGCCGTGTCTGGACAGTTCGATGTTTTAATAAAACGAGACGCGAGAAATCAGTTGCCGCCCGAGGAAATTTTTTTCTTGTCTCTCACCCACCATATATATATACCGTCTGTTGAATATAAAATCACGGCCTCGCCGTGTCCGGACAGTTCGGTGTTGAAAACTCTAACAGGTAGTTTGAACCTGTCCGAATAGCACGTTCGCGGGACCCATTTCGTATATTCGTTTATGCGTATGGCCCTTATGCGAGCAACATGTAGACTGAACATGTAATATTTTTAAAGTAGCGGTGCGTAAAAACTCCGTGAAAATTCAAATGCAATAACTCACCGAATTCCGAGCGAGAATGAAAACTTATGTTGATTGAAATATATATATCATCATAAAGTCAGACGTTCGGGGGACCCGAGCGCGTGGTCCCCTTGGCCGAGACGATGATTTTCAATCTAACGAACAATGATGTTTTTTGTAGTGTGTGTAAGCCTTGGCGAGATGTGAAATTTATAAAATTTCTCTTCTCTCTCATGCCATATATATGATATATTGATGCATTTCGGAGTTGTGTGGACCGAGAGTCTCTCCACTCCTATTCTTGGTGTTCACACCGCCGGCCGGCCGCCGTGTGCTCGTGTACATGTGCCGTCGTGTGCTGACGTGTGTGTCTCCGGGCGCATTATCAAACAAAAAAATTCGTG